>APFE031502063.1:28033-61011 GCA_000404065.3 Pinus taeda | reverse complement strand
GATCTAAAAACATTAAAAATATAATTGAATAAAAGCTTCAATTTTTTTTTAGGACATTTACTTAGTTCTTCAGTAAACTAAGGATTTATTTGCACAGAATAATAAAGCAATCCAAAAACATATAGATATGTTTTCTTTTGTAAAAATGAAATACAGAACATATAACAAAGTTTGTTCAAAGATTTGCAACGAGAAAACTAGATCTCCTCTTCTAAATCCCCATGAAGAAATGTTGTCTTCACATCCATCCATTCTACCTCAAAATCAAAAGTAGTAGAAATAGATAAAAGTAACCTAATAGAAGTTACCCTCGCAATAGAAAAAAAAATATCACCAAAATCAATTTTGGCACCTGGGAATAACATTTTTCTACCAACTGTGCTTTGTATTTCTCCACCTTTCCTTCTGCATTTCTCCTCTTCATAAACACCCATTTGCTAAGAATGGGTTTCCTTCCAGCCAGCAACACCACCAGATCCCAAGCCTCATTTTTGTGCAAAGATGCTATTTCATCAACCATGGCCTCTTTCCAGAGTTTTCCATCCTTTGAATCTACAACTTCCTTCACAGTTTTGGGATCATCATCAGTAATAGATAAAGAAAAATTTGAATAGAAAGCAGTTGGACTATACCTTTCTGGCTACCTTCTTTCTCGAACTGATCTTCTTACACCCAGAGTTTGTGGCTCTTGATCTTGTGATTCCTCCCCTGCTGTAGAGTCTAATTCTTCCTCCTTTAGCTCAAACTCTATCTTCTCAGGTTCCTTTGGTTGGACTTCATGTTTAATAACATCTTTCACCTCTCTAAACACCACATCTTGGTTGTACACAACCTTCCTTGTTGTTTGGTTCCAAATTTTATAACCCTTTAAACCATATGTATACCCAATAAAGATGCACTTTTCAGATTTACTATCCAACTTGGTTCATTTCTCCTTTGGAACATGTACATATGCATCACATTGAAATACTCTCAGATGTGAAAGAGATGATTTCTTATGAGTCCACACCTCTTATGGAGTCTTATCCTCCAACACTGATGAAGGTGATGTGTTGACCAAGTGACATGTTATCTCCACTGCCTCTTCCTAGAATTCCTGACTTAACCTAGCACCACTGAGCATGATTCTTGGCCTTTCCATCAACATCTTATTCATTCTTCCTGTAACTCCATTTTGCTGAGGTGTATATGGAGTTTCCTTCTACTATTCTATACCACACTTCTTACATAATTCATCAAATTCCTTACTGCAAAACTCTCTGCCATTATCTATCCTCAGCACCTTTATCTTCTTCTCTGTTTGGTTTTCCACCAAAGCCTTAAATTTGTTAAGCCTCTCAAAGACTTCAGATTTCTTCTTAAGGAAATATATCCATATATTCCTTGAGAATTCATTTATAAATGATACATAGCACACAGACTTACCTAGTGATGGAACCTTCACAGGTCCAAACACATCACTGTGCACAAGCTCTAATATTTGATTTTCCCTCTTACCGCTAGAGGCGAAACTCACATGATTCTACTTCCTGTATACACAATTTTCACAGAAATCGAATTGCAGAGAGCTATTACAAATACCTTCTACCATACCTTTACCATGAAGTATTCGAAATACCTTCTCTCCAATAAGTCCAAGCCTTTGATGCCAGAACATGGTCTTCTCTCCAGAAATCACTAGATTTTCAGCTCCACTTTCAGGAACCACAGAACTGGTGCATCCATCAACAATAGTGCTACCTTGTAGCTTGTAAAAAGTTCAAATCCAAACTCCCTGCATCAATACCATTGCTCCCCAAACCATCTTGCAGATATCTTTCTTGAACACTATCCTTACACCTGCATCATCCAGCTTGCTTATAGAAATCAGTTTTCTAGCTAATGCGGGAATATGTAGAACACCTAGAAGTGTTCTAACCCTTCCACCTTGTAACTTCAACTTTACTTTTCCATGACCAACAATTCTACCCTTCCTATCATCCCTCAAGAAGACATCACCACCATCATATTTCTCATACTCACAGAACCACTTTCTATGGGGAGTGAAGTAAAAGGATACACCTAAGTCAATCAACCATGCCTTATGATCTACATGTGTACTTGAAGAAGAAAGGTACACATCCCCACCTTCATCTGAGGTGGTTTTCACCTCTATAGAAGGAGGATCATCAGATCCCTTTCCTTTATCAGGATGTTTAGATTTACAGTCCCTTTTGAAGTGATCTTCCTTTCTACATTCTAGCACACCACCTTTATAGGTTTTCCTGGAGATTTATATCTTCCACTAGATTTAGATCTCCCAGTCGATGAATTATTTTTGCTTTTGTTTTGGGACCGTCCTCGTATAGACAAGGCATCACCATTCTGGCTCTCCATATTTTTTCATCTCATCTCCTCCGTCAGCAAGGCTGAGACTATTTCATCCAACTGCAAGGCAGTTGCATTGCTACCTATTGCAATAACCAGACTATACCACAAATCTGGTAGAGAACACAACAAACTGATGCACTTATCTTCATCTGAAATTTTAATACCAAGATATGCTAACTGACTTACCACATTATTAAATGTGTTCAGTTGCTCTGTCACCAAGTCTCCATCTTTCATCCTCAGGTTATACAAATTTTTCCACAAGAACAATTTATTCATCAGAGACTTAGATTGGTACAAAGTCCCTAACTTTTCCCAGAAAGCCTTCGCCATAGCTTCCGCTGATACATTCAGTAATACTGAATCTAAGACACACAATCATATTGTGCTTTTTGCCTTCCGATCCAACTTCTTCCATTCTTCATTAGACACTCCTGTTGGTTTAGTACCCAGATCTACCATGATCCATTGATCTTTATCCACCAATAGATCCTCCATCTTGAGTTTCCACAACTCAAAACTCTGACCATTAAATTTCTCAATCTCTATCTTTCGACTGCTCGCCATCTTCTTTCACCACCAGAACCGATCTTGCAGATCTCTCATTGAACAGGGTCTACCATAGGCCCAAGCGAAAACCCTCAACAACAAAAGCATCCCCTTCAAGCCAAAACAACTATGATACCAAATGTAGGTTTTAACCTTGTACAAAAATTACCTTTATACGAACTCTAAAACATGGAAAATAAACAATGCAAGATCATAACACATACAACACATATACATAGAGATTTTCCCTTAGATCCCAAAACCGGGACTATCAGCTTGATTTTTCATTATATTCCTTTCAATTTTACAATACATATTTATACATGCTGAAGAATCCAATGCCATGGACCAAAAACCATCACATCCAAAACCATGGACCGAAAACCATAGGTATGTTCATCCAACCTAATATAGGGTCCAATATAACACAACCCAACACATAAGAGTCCTAAAAAGAGAACACTTTTCCATCCCAAAATTATTTAAAATTTCTTTGAGGTACTTTCCTTGGCAAATGAATATATCTTTTGTTGATTGAGAAATGTATAATCTAGGAAATGATGAGAGTTCCCCAAGCATAGACATCTCAAATTCATCCATATTAGCTGCAAAGTTTTGGGTAAGAAAATATGCATCATCAACAAAAATGTTGTCATCAAAATAAACAACAATAATTAAAAGACTATCTTTTTCAGATATTATATACAAAATTACTATCAACTAGCCCTATTTTGAAACCTTGATGTTGCACATGTTTTTCTAATTTTGAATATAATGCCCTAGGTTCTTGCTTTATTTCATAAATCTTTTTCCAGCTTACACACTACCTTAGGATTTTCTATCAACTCAAAAAATTCAAGCTATAAAATATAAACTATCTTCAAGCTCACCATTAGAAAACATTGATTTTACATCCATCTGATAAAATTTGAAATTCTTCAAGCTATTCTTCTTCTTCTTCAGTGCTTGTTTGGTAAGGTGGGATTATAAATCACAACCACTTATTTTTGAGACGTAAATCCTCATCCACCTTGACATCAATGTCGTTAACTATTTTTCACAATCCTTTATTGTAACATCTGTGGCCCTTTCTCTTAGTATAATATCCTAAAAATATCCCTTCATCATTTCTAGCATTGAACCTTTCCAAATTTTCATGATTATTCTTGACATAGAATTTATTGCAAATACTTTGAAGTGCTTTATTATGGTTGGTTTTCCATATCACAGTCTGTAGGCGATTGTGTCACAATTTGGCCTAAAATTTGATTTGTTAAAAATATGGATTATTCTATGAATAACTTTAGCCCAAAATGTATTTCACAGATTTCATTCATCCAACATTATTATTTCCGTTTATTGTACTAATCTATTTTCTCTTTTAGTTACACCATTTTGTTCAAGGGTGTTTCCAATCATGAATTGTCTTCTTATACCATGTTCTTCAAAAAAAATATATCAAACTCATTTGATGTAAACTCTCAACCCTTGTATGGAATTAAACACTTTAGTTTATAATCACTTTGGTTTTCATCTATGGCTTTGAAAATCTTGGACTTTTTAAATGCTTCAAACTTTTCTCTTAATGCAACCCACATAAGCTTGGTGTAATCATCAATGATGATCATAAAGCATAAGTTAGCACCTGGACTCTCAATTCTTGAGGGCTCACATAAGTATGCTTGACAAGTTACAGAGGCCTAGTAAATGAGTTTTCTTTGGTCTTGAAAGGAACTCAAACTTGCTTTCCAATTTGGCATGATTTACAAATTGTATTGCTTAGCTTTAAAAAAAATTGCAAGTCCCTTACAGATTCCCTTTCGCTAAGCTTCACAATATCGTAAAAGTTCTATTGTCCCAACCTTTTGTGCCATAACCAACTCTCATTAAACTTCCCCAAATAACACTACTCATTTTCTTCTTTGAGTATGTACAAATTATTCAAAGCTCTCACAACCTTTGCTACTACCTTGCTTGTGTTTGTTGGCTTTATCTCACAATCGTTCTAGTGAAAAGTAACATCATACTCCTAATCACACATCTAACTCACACTCAAGAAATTGTGTTTCAATCCATCTACTAAAAGAAAATTTTTAGCCTTACCTCTTCCATACTCCATGCTAACTGTGCCTTTGTCGTTGATTTAGATTGGAGCTCTTGAAATATGGCAACAAGAATATTCCAATTTAATTTTTACTTCAATTAAATTGCGAATTAAAATTGGATTTAGCCTTAACAAATACTTGGAAATAGTTAATTTATTTATTTTATATTAATTAGTTGGAGAAATTCAAGTTAGAATTCTTTCCAAAGTCATGCAAGATTTATCCCTTAAATTAAGGAGATAAGATTGAGTTATATTTGAGTTGTAATTAGTTAGCTCAGTTTACTGAGTTAAGTCCAGTTAAATTAGTTCCAAATTGTTTGAGGAACTAATAGTGAGTTAAGAGTCAGTTGATGAATTAATGCACTCAACTAGTGCTACACCAGTTAACTGAAGATTCGCTCATGAGAAACACATGAATGTCTATTCTGAGAAAGACCCAGTTGAGATTAATGTTGAAGGATAGTGTACTATCATTTGCATGTGTTTTCTCTTGGAGAAAATACATGCATGCAATCAAGGATTCATCCTTGAGGATTGCACATTTTCAAGGATAATCGTCCACAAGGAACAACGCAAGGAAATAGGAGCTTGGAGGGCAGAGAGAAAGGTTGTAGAGAAGACAAGATTTCTTGTGAGCATCTGCGAGGATTGTACTGAGAGCTGACTAGCTGTGGGATCTAAGGCTTTGTTTAATTCCTATGTATTTTCACCATGTATGATAATACAATAATGTGGGATTTTTATCTGAGACTTTCCCTAATGTACTTTCATGTGTATTGTGCCATTTATTCTTCTTCTTCTAGTTATATTGTTCAGCTCGATCTTTAAGCTTCCACAAATTGATAGTAGAAGTAGGTTATAACATTCTTCTTCGATTTATATTGCATTATCAGGTTAACCTATCACATATTTTCTACATGTTATCAGAGTTGTGAACAATATACTGAGAAGAGAATTCGAGGTTTGAAGTTTAGGGTTGCAGGTGCAAATCAAATTCATATCATACTCCAAGGTTGGCCAATGGCATTCTATGGATTGAGACTCGAGTATACCTTGGAAGGAATTAATTAATCAAGAAATCCCAAAGCCATTCTCAATTAATGCACAAGAGTTGGCTGAGTGGAAGAAGTGTGTGGCAAAGGTGAGATGGGTCATTCGTCACGGAGTTCGAGACCATATTATTTTGAGTCTCCATGGGAAGGATACTCCATTTAACTATGGAATATTTTGAAGGACCTCTACCAGAACAATAGCGGCCAGAGAAAATTGGTGCTTAAGGATAAGATTTGAAGAATGAAGATGGAGAAGGGTGATACTATTTCCACATATCTGAACAAGCTCATCACCTATAGAGATGAGCTTGGTAGTGTGGGAATAAATACTGCTGATGTTGATATGGTGAGCCTCACTCTCCATGGCCTTCCAAAGATTTGGAATAGCTACCAAGGCTCTGTGAATGGAAGGGAGAAATTTCCGGATTGGGAACGACTGCGATTGGATCTTATGGAGGACGAGATCAGGAGGAGCACATGAGATGATTCTTCATCCAAGAATGATGATGAAGAAAATTGGCCTTAGAATGTAAGGAAAGGAAAGGGAAAGGGAACGCTTCCCATTTCAAATCGAATTCTTCTCATGGAGGGAAGAAGGGTGACATGTCTTCCAGATTGATGATGGGATGTGTCTAGTATCTTGACAGTGGAGCCTCATTCCACATGACCGGTGATAAAAAATTATTCAATGCCTTGGAGGAGAAAGACCTCAAGATGCGCATAGAGATGGGTGACACCAGAAGGTATAGTGTTTCACGAGTTGGCACAGTTGCTTTTCATAGAGTGAATGGAGCTCCTCTCACCTTGACAGATGTGATGTATGTGCCTGGACTGAAGAAGAACATGGTATCGCTCGCGATGTTGGAGGAAAAAGTCTACGATGTTGTCTTTAGTAAAGGGAACGTGTTCCTAAGACACATAACCATGGGTAAGATGAAGAGGATATGGATTCGGGTGATGAATCTCCATAAACTAGAGGTAGATGATTTTGTAGGATTGAGTACGAAAGCAGAATTGGTGAAAAGCCAAGACATTGGTGAGTTGTGGCACAGGTGGTTAGGCCATTTGCATCATGGGGCTTTGAAGATAATGTAGCATATATCTATAGGACTTCCCAAAGGTAAACTTCAGCAAGTTGACTCATGCAAAGGTTGTACTTTGGGAAAGTACACCAAGTCTTCCTTTCATGATCGAGATAGTGTAGAGGAGGCTATCTTAGAGCGAGTTTATACTGATTTGTGTGGACCATTCTTGACGACATCCACAACGAAGCAAAGGTATTATGTGATTTTCATTAATGACTCTTCTCGTGAATGCTGGATTTATTTCATGCAGAAGAAGGACCAAAATTTCACAAATTTTTGTGAGTTTAAAGCTTTGGTCGAGAAAGAGTCAAGGAAGAAGATCAAGGCCTTGAGAAGTGACAGCAATAGACAATATGTCTCTCAAGAGTTTAAGGACTTTTGTGTAGCGGAAGGAATTAAACGAGAGTTGACAACACCTCATAGCCCACAATAGAATTGGGTGGTCGAGAGGAAGAACAAAACTATTAGAGGGGTAGCAAGGGCAATGCTGCATGACCAAGGTTTACCACTTCACTTGTGGGTAGAGGCAAGAAACAGAATGATCTATTTGTAGAATAGAAGCTCGCATCACATACTTGGGATGAAGACACCAGAGGAAGCTTTCTTCTGTAGGAGACTAGATGTGGGTCACTTGAGGATATTTGGCTCATTACTATAGTGCCATGTGATAAAGGATGAACGGAAGAAGCTTGAGCTGACAACAGAGTTGGGGATATTTGTGGGGTAGAATGATACACCTCACAACTATTGGGTGTACTTACCTACCAGTCGGAGGACAGTGATTCACAGAGATCTCAAGTTTGATGAGCAGAAGGCCATACGAGTTTCCCTTGAGAGGGAGCTCCAACTATAGGTTGTGGAGGAACTATTGGTTCATAAGTAGGAGGAGCCTTGGATTGATGCAAGGTAGACGCATGCAGAGGTTCCAGGAGTGGATACATCCACTCAAGTAGAGTCTTCTAGAGATGGACAGAAGCACACAAGAGAAGCTGAAAAATTGTTGGAGGATGCGAGAGAGAACGTGGGAGCACCATATTGTCAGGCGCAGATAGAGGAAGTCGCATGAGAGGTACATTGGATACATGGCCCTTGCTGGGGAATGTGTTGAGACCGAGGCATCTTCCTTTGAGGAAGCACTGCAGCAGTCGGTTTGGGTTAATGTTATTGTGGAGTATGACACCATAGTCTGTAGTAGTGTTTCGGACGTGGTTCCAAGACTGGAGAACAATTTAGTTATGAGTTCATGTTGGCTTTAAAAGGTAAAGAAAGCTACTGATGGTAGTGTGGAGAAGCATAAGGCAAGATTTGTTTTCGGTGGCTTTTCATAGGTCGAGGGCATTGACTATGATGAGACTTTTTCTCCTGTCGCAAGATACTCGTCTATGAGATATATGTTGGCACTATGAGCACAGATGGGTTGGAGGATCCATGAGATGGATGTGAAGACTACATTCCTCAATGGCCAGATTGAGGAAGAGGTGTACATAGAGCATCGAGAAGGTTTTGAGACCTCCAATCCCGAGTCGCATGTGTGCCAACTCAAGAGAGCATTGTACGGGATGAAGCAAGCACCTCATACTTGGAACACTAGGATGGACAACTACTTCACCAGGTTGGGCTTCACAAAGAGTGAAGCGGATGCAAACCTGTACCATATTGTGATGAAAGGTAAGTTGTTGATCATCGTACTTTATGTTGATGATCTTATATTGATTGGTGATGATTAGTTGATCATGACTTGCAAGGAGGACCTTGCAAGAGAATCCAAGATGAAAGAGACGGGTCTCATGCATTACTTCCTTGGCATGGAAGTGTGGCAAAAGGATAGGGAGTTGTTTGTGTGCCAGGGCAAGTATGCCAATAAGATACTCAGGAGATTCCACATGGAGAAGTGCAAGCCCATGCAGACTCTTGGAGGAAGGAGGTTTCTACATCAAGAGAAGTGGTAGAGAATATTGTGTACATGAAGCTTGCCAGTTAAATGATGTACTTAATGAACACATGACCAAATTTGTGCTATGTGGTGAACCAACTGAGTCAAGCAATGGTTTAGCCTACCAAGATGTTTTGGGAGGTGGCAAACCACGCATTGAGATACCTCAAAGTACATCTATGTATGGACTATGGCGTAGATAGAAGGAGGGAGTGAAGCTATAGGGCTTTACTGATGCAGATTGGGCAGGGAGTCCATCAGATCAGAAGAGCACATTAGGAGGGATTTTCAACCTTGGGTCAGCAGCAGTTTCTTGGTATAGAAAGAAACAGAGGTCACTTGCACACATATTGGTAGAGGAAGAATACATAGCTACAAATAAGGCAACATGTGAGGCCATCTAGATGCAGAAAATCCTAGTTGGTTTGTTTAATGAGAGGATGGATCCAACTGTGATCTATTGTGATAACCAATGTTGTATCAAACTCTTTGAGAATTAAGTATTTCATGATAGGTCCAAGCACATTGACATCATGTATCATCATCTCAGAGACTATGTAGTGACGAGGATCATGTTGCTGCAATATATTTCAACGGAGGAGAAAGATACTGACATTTTGACAAAGGCATTGTCAAAGTGTAAATTCGAGTTCCACTGAGACACGATCGGGGTGGCAGATAATCCCTTTCTTGTTAAGAGGGAGTGTTGAAATATGGCAACAAGAATATTCCAATTTAATTTGTCCTTGAATTAAATTGTGAATTAAAATCGAATTTAGTCTTAACAACTACTTGGAAATAATTAATTTATTTATTTTAGATTAATTAGTTGGAGAAATCCAAGTTGGAAGTCTTTATGAAGTCCTGCAAGAGTTATCCATTAAATTAAAGAGATAAGATTGAGTTATATTTGAATTGTAATTTGTTAACTCAGTTTACTGAGTTAAGTCCAGTTAAATTAGTTCCAAACTAGTTGAGCAACTAATAGTGAGTTAGCAATCATTTGATGCATTAATGCACTCAACTAGTGCTACTCAAGTTAACTAAAGATTCCTTCATCAGAAACTCATGCATGTCTATTTTGAGAAAGAACCAGTTGATATTAATGTTCAAGGAGAGTGTACTATCAATTTCATGTGCTTTCTCAAGGAGAAAACTCATGCATGCAATCAAGGATTCATCCTTGAGGATTGTGCAGTTTTGAAGGGTAATCATCCATAAGGAACGACACAAGGAAATAGGAGCTTGGAGGGTAGAGAGGAAGGCTCAAGAGAAGCTAAGATTTCCTATGAGCATCTGTGATGATTGTACTGGGAGCTAGCTAGCTATGAGAGCTAAGGCTTTGTATAATTATTATGTATTTCCACCATGTACGATAATACAATAGTGTGGGGTTTTTATCTGAGACTTTCCCCAAAGTATTTTCATGTGTATTATGCCATTGATTATTCTTCTTCTCATTATATTATTCAGCTCTATCTTTAAGCTTCTTCAAATTGATAGTAGAAGTAGGTTATAATATTCTACTTTGATTTATATTGCATTATCGGGTTAACCTATCATAAATTTTCTACAGGAGTATCATTACCAAAAGTAACACTCCATATCTTATCTTCTTTTACTGATAAAAATTTACTCCTATCAATTGTATATGCTTAGATCACCCAATATTCACATACCAATTCTTTCCTTGGGTGTGGGAATATAAGGAAATACTGCACTCTTCATTATTTTCTTCCTTCTTCTTCTTCCATGCATTGACCTCATCTTGAGTTTGTTTATTCCATGGATTTGATTTGAATTTTTTGGTACAACATTCAACTATTCTATTTCCATAGTTATGATAGTTATAACATTCAATATAATCAAATATAGGAGAAAAAGGATTGTTGTTTATGAGATTATTTCTACATGGATTTACAATTATGTAATCTTGTTTTTACTCATAAGATTTATTTCTTTTATTTCTTTTTTGATTACTTCCAAGATATGCTCTAAAATTTAAAACCTTATGTCCATAATTTCTAAATGAATAATAGTGACCATAGAAAATGTTTTGGTTCCTAGGGGGTATTTTCCTTTAAGGATATGATATGTTATTTTTTTTTATGGCTTCCTCTTTGAAGGAAATGATGACTTTGCTATTTTCTTGCTTGATATTTGTGGTTGTTTGAATGGATGCAGTTTGCAATCCTTTGTTGCTAATGGTTTTTATTATTCTCTTATTACTTTGTCGACATATTCTTCTTTTTGTTGTTGGTGTTTGTGGTTGATTCCTTTGACTTCCTCAACATAGGTGATTGGTTCTGTGTTTTCAAATTTCGTAGTGCGTGTATCTCCTTCACAACCCAAATTGTTATTGATAAAGGGATATCCTTGTGCACTCATAATCTCATCTAATTTTGTATATCCTTAAATAAGATTCTTATTTTTGCTAAGTTGTGCCTCGTTCTTTTCTAAGAGGTTACCTCTTCGTGTAGCTTTTCACACTCCTTTACCTTCTTTTTGAATGTTGCATTAGAGTTTCTTCAATACTTTTAGCTTCTTCCAACTCCACTTTCACCAGAATAAGTGATGAATATTCAAAGTTATCATTTTCTTTGTCAACATTTTCCAACATCTCTTTCTACTTCTTATTTTTTTCATGAGCC
The DNA here is from genome assembly GCA_000404065.3 of Pinus taeda. Taxonomy (NCBI): domain Eukaryota; kingdom Viridiplantae; phylum Streptophyta; class Pinopsida; order Pinales; family Pinaceae; genus Pinus; species Pinus taeda. The sequence continues at coordinate 49,264 of APFE031502063.1, read as the reverse complement.
TTTGAATTTCTTCTAAGGAACTGATAAATTCACCTTCTAGAAATACTTTAGCCTCTTCTTCGTTAAACTCAACTTATCCTTCATCTAAATTTTTTAAGGCCATGAGCACGACTTCATTCATTATTTATTTGTTCTTTCTTTATGAGAGGACTATTCATGTTCATCTTTTGATGAATAGCTATATTCTTGGGTATATAAACTTTTCTTCTAGAAGAACATTTCCTTCTTTACTTTCCTATATTTAGCCTTCCATTTATGATCATATTCATTATTTTCTTTCTTATGTGGACTTTGAGATGAATAATGACCTAATTTTCTATAACTAAAGCATTGGAAAGGAAAATTACCTTCATATGTTTTAAGTCCTAGCTTTAATCTTTTGATAAACTTTTCCTCTTTTTCATCACATCCATAGATTAAGTCTTATTAATGTTCTTTTCTCTTCTTATTAGCTTTAAATGATGTCTCCTTTGTGGTACATCTTCCTTTTGAGGTTCTCATTTCATATGCTATCAATGTTCCATGCAGTTGATCTAAAGTTAATGTGTTGAGATCTTGCATCTCCTTAACTATTAATGTTTTGGCATTGAATCTTCCATGAAGAAATCTCTACACCCTTTGAACTACAAAGGAATCACCCACAAGTTCGTCAAGTCATCTTATTACGCTCACTATTTCATCTACACCAAGGAAATTTTTGGCAATGTCCTCATCCTCATTCATCTTTAATGATTTAAAATGAACTCTATAGGCTTGGAGTTTGGCTTTGTTTACCTTACTATCACCTTCATAGCATCTCATCAACCTGTCCCATATTTATATTGGTGTTTTGTAGTGCATAAATTTAACCGACTCAGATTCAAGCAAAACACCAAGAATTGCAACATTGCTTTATCATTGTAAGGGAACCTAATCTTATGGTGTCTATCAAGAAATATAGCCTTTTATATAGCCATTATGCACTATATCGGAGACATGTGCACCTAGCGACATTATGTAAGTTGTCATTATTAGATTCCAAAACTCATAATTCATTCCCATGAACATAGTAATATTGTTACTTAAATTTCCATCCTAGTTGGCCATATCTCAAATTTACCTTCTAGTTATTAGATTGTTGTTGAAGGAACATATTATGATACCTATTATTAGAAGCCAAAAAAATACTAAGAGGGGGAGGGAATCAATATTTTAACACTTTTAACAATTATCTAGCCAATTTAATGTTAGAAACTAGGACAACATTTAGAATGAGATTGAATTAGTGTTGTGAAAATTTTAACATTTCCTTCCACAAGTAAACAATATGAGGATATCAATAAACACTTCCACAATTATTCATAGAGGCATCACAAAAGTCAACACAAGAAATACATATTTGACACAGATGCTTCAAACTATCTTTAACATAAGATTCAAATGTAGAACACAAAGAAAAGCTAGTAAGAGAAGCACAAAGCCCATAAATATGATTTATGTTTATCATGAATTAAAAAAGTTGCCAACACAATGCCTTACAAACTTTACAAACTTTGATAGAAGTTTTTAGTTTGAACAAAAACTCTACTTAAATTTTTATTTAAGTGGTCTCTAAATCTCTCTTCATTACATTGCCATTGGTCTTATCTATGCAATAGAATACCATGGTCTACCAAGACTATCTAAAATTATGTTTTCTTAAGTATAAGTAAAATAAAATTAATTTACAAAAAATAACGTTTATAAAATATTGAGTAAATTTAGTAAAAAAATTAAATGGCAGAAATAAAAAAAATGAATTTATATTATTAATAAAAGTATATTAAACCTTATACAATTAACTTAAATGAATAAATAAATACTGAAGAAATCCAACACATAAAAATCAAAACCACATCTAATAAGCTACTTGCTAAATCAAAGCTGGTTAAATTTTATAAAATAAATGATCTTGAAAAATTAACTTGAATAAGTAAATAAAACATTAATAACCTAAAGTACAAATAAAACCGTAATAACATGCAACACAAAAAAACTCTTAGGAATCTGAAGCACAGGCACCTCTTGACTACATGGAAAATAGACCCAGCAAACTATAAAAGAGAAGATAGGTACAAAAGTACAAATCCCATATATCTATGAAGATTGTTTGTTATTAGTTTTGAAGGATTTAGGGAATCAACTAATGTAATAAATATAATTCGACTAGGGTTTAAAATTAAGTAATGCTGAATTCTTTCATGAGAATAAATTTGTAAAAAAGTATTACAAAAAGTAGGTTGAATTTTCCAGAATAAATTCAGATCGATGAATAAAAAGTGTTTATAGAATGTAAGTTAAATCTTGTAAGACTAACTTAATTAATAAATAAACGCTCTTGATGAATGAATAAGCGTCTTAGAATATATAAACACACGGAAAGAAAATCAGAAATAGAATACTTCACAGAGGAGGAGGATTAGAACAAAAGTAGACTTTGCGTATCTGAGTTCATAGGATTGTGAACCATGTCAATGAATATTCGATTCCACATAGTTATTTTTGTGAAAATGCAATCCAAGACGAACATTCATCTTCTTAATCTTCTGCTGGAAGATTCAAATCAAAGGGAAAGCGTTGAGTTTTTTCAACTAATGAGGAGGAAGACGAATCATCAGCACTAGTCTGCGAGCTTGCTGTAGAAAGTATATTCTTTACTACACCTGCTCCCACCCGTTGATGCTCATTGGATCCTTTTATCATCTGAAGCCCCACAGTTTGCTTCCGCAACGGCAACGGCATCTGCATCTGCTGCGGCTGTTGCTGCGGCTGTTGTTGCAGAAGGATAGCGTTGTCCGGCAACGGCAACGACATCTGTATCTGCGGCTGCGGTTGTTGCAGAATGATAGCGTAGTCCGGCAACGGCAACGACATCTGCATCTGCATCTGTGGCTGTTGTTGTTGCAGAAGGATAGCGTAGTCTACAAGATTGCTGGGAATGAGATTGGGAATAGCCATAGCAGCACCCGACGGACTCACGCTGTGATTACTGAATCCCTGCACCGACATTCTATTCATATAAATATGCGTCCAGGGCTTTGCTTGTTCAGATTGCTTATCCTTCTTGTTATTGTGATTAGGAGGCAGAGATGGAAGCTGTGGGGTCTGATTTCTGGTGGCCCAACTCTGGTTCTGGCCTTCGGTGCCGAGATGGAGGGATGGAGGTGGGAAGTTCGTATTTGCCTTATCTCCCTTCAGTTTTCTGGCGGCTTCGTCGTATGCCCTCGCCGCCTCTTCACCAGTTTTAAACGTACCTAGCCAACGGCGTCTTTTAATGGAGGGGTCTCTGATTTCGGCTCCGTAGTGACCTGATGGTCTCCTTTTGACACCTCTGTAACTCACTTCCTTGGCACCATCCGCATCTGCATCTGCCACGCTATTGCTACGATTTATGTCTGTGGAAGCCATTAAGGGACTTCCTGTTACAAGCGAGAGAGGAGGATACCGAAAAGATGAATAAGCCGGCGGCAACTGGGTAATTCGTATATTTCTCGCAACCCTTGCAAGCTAGACAACGAATGTGGGCGGTTGTGGATGTGTATGAATAAATAAAGGAATAAATGAGTAGAGGCCATGCACAATGTACCGAGAGGCGCAGCGGTTTTTTGGTCAATGTCCTATATTATTTTAATAATGAATCACGTTGTTCATTTACGAGAATCAGTGTGCGATTTAGCGGTCACATTGATTTTCATGGGTACTTTGACCATCAGAAATTTCAGCTATCCATCAAACATAGCATTAAGAACCGGAGTTGTCTATAATGCGATTTTTTGGAGATTCCCGTGACGGAATCCTGTGGAGGAAATTGAGGTTAAATCTTGATTTGTTGCATTTAAAATAGTTTTTTAATGACATATTTGGATTCATCACCCTGAAAAACCCCTCCGTCACTTTGATTGTGCAGAAACTATCTATCAAACTTGAGATTCCAATAAATTGCTGCAACCCAAAAAACCCACTTGAACCAAAAAGTCTCATTATAGACAACTGGTTAAGAAACTAACATGTAAAAAAAGTGTATTTTAGGTTTACTTCCGTCATTCCAAATATAGGATAAAGGTTAATTTATTAATTTTCCCAAATTCCAAAATGTTCACCAAACAAAAAATTTATGTTTTCATATGGTTTCACCTAGAAATAGGGCAAGAGCTAACGAGTCTGCCATAGGGCATTAAATGACTCGTTAGCTTCATGCCCTTTAACTTTATAACACGGGGGGCATAACGAAACTTTATAACAGGCGCGCCCATAACGAGATAAATGAAAAATAATAAGATGTGTTATAAAGTTAAAGGGCATGCACCTAACCAATCATTTAATGCCCTATGGCATGCTCGTTAGCTCTTGCCATATGAATAGGGCTTCGAGCATGTTTTAACCTCGTTTTTAGTTAAGAGTTAGTTAAGGAAAAAGGTTAAGGGCTCAAGATCTATATCTTGCTAATGACCTAAAGGTATCCGTTAGGAGCAGAATTTTGTCTCGTTAGGAATCACTAATGGGTTATTCCAGGTGGCTTGGTTTTCCTTGAATAACAATGATGAGTCAACCTCTATTCCTTGATAGATGTATGTTTTGTCCCTTTACTAACCACTAATGGGTTATTCCAAGTGGTTTGGTTTTCCTTAACAATGATGAGGCATTCCTAGATAGATGTATGTTTTGTCCTTTTATTAACCACTAATGGGTTATTCCAAGTGGCTTGGCTTTCCTTGAATAACAATAATAAGTCAACCTGCATTCCTTGATAGATGTATGTTTTGTCCCTTTACCGACTTTTAAGGACCACTAACTAATGGGTTATTCCACCTCGCTTGGTTTTCCTTGAATAAAAATGATGAGTCAACGTGTTCGTTCATAGCATGGATAGGAGTGATGTATGTCCTCATTGCAACTTTGACAACTAAGTTATCATAGGTTTTCTGAAGAGTTTGAGTGTAATAAATTTATTTTTCTTTTGAACCATTACAATTTATTATTTAATGTTTGATGAGGATTATATGGAAATTTAATAATATCTTTTGGGCTTTGACAAGGTTGGGATATGTATAGCTTAATGTCCCAACTAGGTTTGAGGGGTTTATGGTAAATTAATTTTATCTTTTCTGCATGGGCAAGTAGGGTTGATAGTTATTAATAAATGTCATTTTATGGGGTAGTTTAATTAATAGATAAAATGCTTTTTTTTTATTGGAATAGACCAACATAATTTTGAGTAATATTACATTTTCTTGATATTAAAAATTACTTTGAATGTATAAATAAATTTAGCGTCTTAAAAAACTCCTAAGACATTTGAATATTGCATATTAAATAATCTAAAAAAAAGTTGCCTATATAAAATGATTTAAATACACCTATACAAAATGATTTAAATACACATAAAAAATAATTGAAATAAGTACGAGTCATCATGTTTGGTGACATGGTACATTTATTATAGGGTTGCTAAAACTTTTCAAGACATTACTTCTCTTGTAGAGTTGAGGCTTATGTGATCCATATCAAGTTTATGATAGATTTTTCTGCGAAAATCACATGAGAAACCATTTGTGGAAGCGTTTTGAACCAACTAGTGTGGTTCATGTGAGGACAAGTTGAAGAAACAGATCCAACTTAGCATGTTAAATAGTGTGACCACAATCTATTAACCACTAATTTTGACTAAAGATCTAAGTCAAATTTTTATTTATTAATTTAATATATTATTATTTTAATATTATTATTATTTTTATTATTAATATTATTATTCTTAATTTGAAATCAAAATTTGTCATAGAGTTGTTTAATCTATAGGTTTAAAGTGCCCCATGGGAGTTTTTAATGGTGGTGAGTCCATTTATGCATTAAAAAATGCATTTTAAAAAACAAATAAATCACATTCTTTGTAGAAATTGTTTTACTAGATTTCTTGGAATAATTCTATTTGGTCTATAAATTAGACTACATCTTTATTATAATATGTGGTATATTTTTTATTTAAAATAAAATAAATTAAATTAAAAATTAATATAATATATTATAATTTAATTATTAATTAATAGTGAGGGTAATTATTAGTGATTGTTAAATAATAATAATAATAATATTTATTTTTAACACCAAATTGGTGTATGTGACCCACTTTTGGTCTATAAATTAGACTACATCTTCATTATAAGATGTGGTATATTTTTTATTTAAAATAAAAATTAAAAATTAAAAATAATATAATATATTATAATTTAATTATTAATTAATAGTGAGGGTAATTATTAGTGATTGTTAAATAATAATAATAATAATAATATCTATTTTTAACACCAAATTGGGAGGAAAATGTCTATAGGAGGAAACACATGCTCTTAACCATTAGGCCCACTCAAGCTATTACATATGGATGTGGGTTTATTCAATATAGTTAGCATAGATTATCAATTTTTAAGAAACTTATGTTCAACTAACATAACATTTGTCACAATGTCTATCTCAATGAAAGTATGCATATTTACTAGAAATGCAATAACCGTATGTGCAAAATGATGTTATGTTTTTTTATCAAGAACAAGTAAATATACACACGAGTCATATTAATACAAATAATAATACTTAAGCCATAATAGATATTGTTATCTCGCAGAAGTCTTCCCTAGAAGTTATAAAAAGAAGGAATTGTCTCACGTAATGACAAACCTAATCTTTTAGACTCGGGTTCTAGCCAACCTAAGTTGAGAGAGGGCTCTCTCTTTATAATCTATCTTTGTTTTGTGTGGGATTTTAAGCTAGTTCTTAGTGCTCATAAGGTTTTGATTTTGGTTGGGTTGTGGAATTCTGGAACAGATGGACAGAATAAGGCCTTCAAGCCATTGGGCCATGGTGTCACTCAAAGGATGGCTTAACTAGATCAGATCAATCACTAAAGGGAGAGTTCACAGGGCAGGCTAGCAAAGAAAAAGGCAAATCTTCAGGTTCAAATGGATGATGTGGTCCTAACCACGGTGAAAGGGCAACACAGAATCTTTAAACCAGGATCAAGATGAAGAGCAATAGGTGATCATGAGCAAAGGGAAACTAAGAATCCTTTACTATAAACCTAGGGGGAAACTATGAAAGTAAGGGAGGAGTTAAGAATTCCCACACCAAGATAGTTTAGTAGCAAAAATTAAGAATGTAAACAATCAAAACAAAGAGAATTAAAGCCAATTTTGAAATATCATTACTAGTTTACCATTCCGATTTCATGGAAACACATATGATTGTTAATAAACAAAAGAGAAACGATAACACACATGAGAGAAAATACTTACTTGGTTTTCGCTTTACACAAGAATCATGTGAAATGTCTTTACTTTATTCCTTGATCCAACAAGCTAATCGAGTCTTGTTATAATATCACTCTAACTTGAGAGGAAAATGTCTATAGAAATGTCTCTGAGTCCACACTAAATACTTTGAAATGTAAAGTATTTATACAAAAAATATTAGAAAATATCTCATAACAGCTTGAGAATTAATCTAGGAAATCAAAAAATATCTTCAATCATGAAGATATAGACACATGGAAAACTGCATCTTGTTGTACCTTTTATTGTGATTGTGCTCATTGTTTGTAGTTCAAATTTAACATTTTAAGTTGAATCATATTTGTGTGCAAGAATCACTTTCTGTTCTTCAATCTTTACTGATACTCTTTACGTGTTACTCTTTGATCCTGTTTACCTGTTTCATCTGGTTGCAATGTAGATTTACTGTGGTAACTTATAGTAAATCTATCATTTTTACCCACCATTCATCTTCAGGTAATTTTGCATTGATCATCTTTCTGTATATCTTGTTTGCCTCAGTGTATTTGGCAAAATTTCGCTTGTTGACAAATAGATGCTTTACTTCATACTCCACAAAGAATAGGTTTTCTAAATTATCATATAATACTTTCCATGTGGGCAGTTCTTTGACTCGTGAAGTACTTGCTTGGTCTTTGCCCAACTTTCTTAATATGTCAGTGTAGTCTTGTTGGGTCATAAGTTTGTCATGGATGACCATAGGACTCAGAAGGCCCTTTTCCCTCAAAATTTGAAACTTTGCCATGAATCTGTCAATGTCAGCTTGCATGGTTGGGCATCTTTTCTCTAGATTGAGTGTAAGGTTTCTTTTAGTCATAACCTATTTGATTTTGATGATGGTTTTAGTTCTGTCCTCCACACCAAGCTCATTTAGTTCATACCTGTTCTTGTTGTTTAAGAATTTGATGAGTTGATTAGCCTCCTCAGGATGTGCCCCTACATCTTCTTTTGTCTTTTGTATTTCTTCAGTGGCCACTTTCACCAGTTCCGTTTTCTCAAATATTACTTGAATTAATGGCCAAACATCATTGACATAGTCAATGACGTTGGCCCAAAGCATCTCTTTAATTTGTCCTAGTGGCTCTTGCAATGTTAAATCTTTTTCAAGGAACTTTATCCTCTCACCCATCCTTAGGATTTTCTGTGCTTCTTGCTTTTTGTTGTATTTGGGCAAGCTTACAGTTAGTTTCTAAGCTTGTCACTTTCTCCTTAAACCTTTTTAGCTCTGTAGTCTCGATGGTCATATCCTCCATGGCTTTCACTAACTCTGTTGACTTTTTAGTTGATGTGCTTGTAGTTGTAGACTCGGTTGTGATTGGCATGGCTATAGCAGGTGGAGATGTTGGTGCTAAAGAGGATACTAATGTTAAGTGCACTGTAGTAGAGACTGTGGGAATAATAGTCTGTGGAGTGGTGGCCAACTCCCTCTGTTTAAACTGAATCAATGTGTCCAACTCCTCCTATGTTTCTTTCAGCCGATCATTTAGTTTAAGGACTAAGTCCATAAGCTCTTCTTGTTCATCGAGCCTCCTCTCTAGATCAATTAATGGATTTTCAATAGCAACTTCAGTGCTATCTCTGTCTACTAGAGTATTCTCCACCCATTCCAATTGATTTGCATATTTTTCTATCTCATGGATTTTGTGGTGGATATAGGGAGACAACTTGTTTTTCTATCTTCTATTGTAGATGAAATCAAAGGGGTCATTTCTCCAATGAATATTTGTTTCAGTCTGAGGCTTTGAAGGATTTCTTCTGCTTCTCTTCCATATTCTCGACTATTACACCCAAAGGGGCCTAGTTGATCTTTGATTTTGAGTTGAGCCTTCTTTCTTGCTTTCACAAAATATACCTCATGTTTGTTGATTATCTGTTTGTAGTACTCTAGAGAAAATAACCTCATTGGTAGGTATCTGGCTAACTTGTATGGTGCTAACTCGCAACCATATATCCTCATTTCTATGTGATTTTGGTACAAGTACCAATCTCCCACTTTGTGTTGTTTTGAAAGTTGTAGGATCCTCCTGATATCTGAAATGATCCTTGGAGGAGGACTTCCTAGCAACATGGTCAGTAAAGGATGTACAAAAATATCTATGAAGTTTGTGTATGTATATGGTGATTCATATTTGTGGATCAAACGATTCCAGAAGACTACTGACTTAGGGTTGCCTCTCGTATCAAGTTTTTGAAGAGTAAATGGGATTTTATCAGGTTGATAATATAGGAAAAGGTGGTACAAAATTGAGGAAGACTTGAGTACTCTTTCACTATCCATTCTTAAGAATTGATCATGCATTTTATCTGCTACGAATTTGGCATAATCATACATGATGGCAGGGGGTTGTCCTAGAGGGAAGATGGACATGAAGGTTAGAACGATTTCATCAATATACAACCTTGTAGTATAGCCCAAGACACTAGATATCATTGACACAATGTACTGGTTGAGTTCAGAAAATATGGTCCACATGTATGGGGAAGGATCCTTTGGAATATATTTCTCTTCCGTAATAAAGGTCTGGAATATTTCAGTAAGTCTCCCAAGGGTAATCCTAGGGAATTTGTCTAGCAGTTCTCCAATGGAAATAGGGGTCATATTTTGTCATGGTTGCAGCTGCAACATTTCATTGATGGATTCCATAGTAATGGTAAAACGTACAATATGGTGAGGGGACATCACTGCTCTTTGGTTTGGAAAGTAGTTTGCATGGTAATAATGGACAATTTCTAGAAAGATATGCACTTGAGGAAATCGATACTTGGGTAAGTTAGACTCCCAAAGACCTATTTTATCTGCATGGTTTAGGTATTGGTCTCTATACAAGGAGCATAATGTGAGTTTCAATTCATGGATAGATGTGACCCTGATTTGGAAGTCTTTGTCCGCCAAAGGGAGATGGTCTAAATTTCGATGGGGAGTTGAAATGGATCGGACATCCATAGCAACGCAAGCGACCATTCTCAGTTTTTGTGGATTTAAGAACGGGGAAAAGGCTTTTTTAGTGAATTTTGTTTTAACACAGAGCAATTTTGGGGTTGCAGGGCAATTATTTCACTTAATTACTTAATAATTCTAAGAAATTGAGTAACTAGTTCAGAAATGAGAGAGAGTTTCTCGTGAATTTAGATAAATACCTAGAATTTCAAGGTCTAAATAGGTCAATGGGAAACAGTGCACGGTTGCAGAAGGCCTATGTGAACTAGACGGTGGACTAGAAGTTCAGTGGCTTTTGCAAGTTGGCAGTTGGATGTATGTTGGTAGCTGGACATTGTCAGTTATGTGCATGGAGGTCTCGAGTTTTCTTTTCATGATAAAAAAAAATAATCAGGTTTTTTTGGTTTTATTCACAAAGTCAATGATTTGATGGGCTCATGGGGAAAAGTACTTTTGGCTTTTAGCAGGGGAAGTGATGGCTTTGTCGTATAACAAGAGGCGGTAAGAGGGTTTGTTCACACTACTTTTGTGGGCTGGGTGGTTTCGAGGGGAGGCCGCCCGATCCCACTCATCAGGCGTCACGTGGCATCGAGGCCCAAATGAAAACAAACCATATTGGGTGGGTAAAGTTCAGGTTTTTGAGGCTGCTCGATATGTTTGACAACCGTCAGATTAAAGGGGAGGCGATCGCATCATGATCGGGGTATGGATTTTGTACAAAAGGAAATGGAGTGACATGGCCAATGATTAAGCACAATGAGTTTTATTTAAACAATGGATTAAGGTGAGATTAGGGCTTCACAGATGTTTTCATTGGTGGAGGGTTAGATTATTAATTAATCGTTGATCAATTAATTAACTCATTGGTTAGGGTGGGTTATTATAAAGTTTATGTTTCAAACTTTTCAGGGACGGGTATTAATATTAAGGATTTATTCCTAACATACGGGAAATGTTTATATTGCTTTTTTCGGGAAATAATACATATAAACGTTAGAAATTAATATGATAGTGGTGAAGAATGAGAATGCGCTAAGTGTAATGTATTTCATTCATTTGCGTTGTCATAAACACATTATACTTAGGCTAAAAGTATTTTTTGGGTTTTTTGAGAAAAGGGGTCTCCTTCATGGGGCTGATCACTTTTCCTAGGATAACAAGGTTTTATCCTTAGAAAAAGGGGTTTATTATGGGAGAATGACTTTTGGTTAGGAAAATGATGTTTTTTCTTAGGAAAAGCGATTTGTTTGGGAATATGAGTGAATTGAAAGGGGTGAATGTTTATAAGGGGTTTTTTAGTACTTAGGACCTGTAAGTCATTGGGTCGAGGGTCTGTCCCTCCATAAGTCAGAGAAATGCTTTGAGCCCCTTTGACTTAAGATTTTGGGTAATTTAAGACTTTTTATTGGAAATTAGTTGAGTGAAAGGTGTCACGAGTGAGGGAAGTTAATCAATTTGACTTTGTGGACTTAATGCATGTCCAATTTTAATCCATACTTAGAACTTTAATGATAAAGGCGATCAATATGCTTTTATCTAACAATTATCACAATTCTGGAACCTTTCTTCTACTTACCCACCTACTCATCCTACCATTTTTACTTCTCTTTATTGTGGTGCACTTAAGCTGGAAAACCCTTATCAAAACATTTTCTTTTCTTTTACAATAGCAATCTAACTAAGTCTAACCTTATTACATCCAAGGGATTAGATTAAATAGTTGAGCTCCTTTTATTCACTTTGCCTAATCTAATTATCTGCCAAGATTAAATAGTTTGGTCAGATTTTATTCTCTATCTATAAGCATGAAATTGAAAACATGAAATAGTCAAGTTTAAAAATTTTGACTATCATGGATTGTGGCAAAGATAACAAGCTGCACATAATCATTTATTCTACATCAAAATTACTTAGGAGTGGAATTTTCACTTGCACACTTTCATGGTTTTTTCTTTTCTTGGGGTTCATTTTTCATCTTTTTTTGACATTTTTATTCTTTTTATCCTTTGATTTTTCTTTTAGGATATACCCTCTTTACATTTCTTAATTTTTTGAATATGGAAAACATTTGCAGAGAGCAAAGGTATGTACATATTACATGTTTAATCTCAACCATTCAAAAATTATGACTCCTATTGGTATAGGAACCTAAGAATGGCTCCACTTGGGGATCACATTTCCTGATGAAATGTCAAGAACTTGTAGATCAATGGCCATTCTAAATTTTTTTTGATCTTACTTTGCAGCTTTTCCCTTCCACTTTTCTACATTATTTCTATTTATGACAGTGAAACTTTTGAAGCTTAGGCCTTCTCTTCGGGCTTTAACTCCAAAAATTACCATCCAATCAACACTAAACTTTTTGAAAAATAGAATATTTACTACTCAGTGAAATCAGTGACTAGGATCTATGTAGTGTTTAAGAATTCGACCATTAACAGTTCCTCCTTCCACTTTTGTGCCATCCAATTCATTGAGGAAAAAAGAATTATTTCCCCTAAAAGCATAAATGATATAAGGGCCTTTCCATAGGAAGTCAAACATTGCATGTTTACCTTTATCCTACCTCCTTGAGTCCCATTTCAAAACTTTATCTCCTAGGTAAAAAAGTTCTCCCTTAGTCCTTTTGTCAAAAGCTTTTCTGATCCTTTCCTGCACAACTTGGGATCTGATGTACACTTCTTCCCTGGTCTATTGTAAGTGAATTATCTCATTGATTCTCCTTTGAATATCATTTGGCTCAAATTGGACCTCTTGGAGTAATTTCATCATTGGTGTTCCCAAGGAAGATTGGAAAATAACCTCCATTCCATAAACTAATTGATAAGGATTTGCGCCAATGGATTTCTTTCTGGTCAGCCTATTTGCCCACAAGGCATTTACTAGCTTCTTGTTCGAGGTTTTCTTGTTATCTTCCAACAATTTTTTGATGATATTCACTAAGCTATTGTTGGAAGACTCTGCTAGTCCATTTCCTTGGGGATCGTAGGTGTTAGGCCCTTATACTAAAAGTGTAACCCTTTATTTTTATTAGTACAACCCCCTTATTATATTTTTGTGCCCATGTAGTCCCCATATTGTTATTATTGTGCCCCGTGGAAGCCCACTATTGTTATTATTGTGCCCTTACATTATTATTGTTATGTCGGCTCTGATTATATTATGACGCCTTAGACTCCTATATATAGAAAGGAGGTCTTGTCATTTGTATCATCCAAGAATCTTCATTTATGTAATGTAAAGAAGGTTTCCCCTCGAAGAGTCTGAATTCTAAGGCATTGATCTATCTTCTATATCTTTTTGTGAGCTGGTTTCATAACATTTGGTATGAGAGCTTTGGATTCTAGGGTTTCACTACTCCAAATAGGTCATCGTGGTATTTTCGCTATAACTCTTTTTCTGCGATGTTTCAAAAGCGAACAAAAGAACCCATTTGAGACGAAATCATGTTGAACCTGAGGTCTGAATTTCATAGCTTTTTGCACTATATTTGCGGAGATATGATCTAAGGAAGTTGGTCCTTTTGTGGACTCTTGAATTACATTCCAAATAGGTGACCTTGGGAAAATCTTCATAACTTTTGTTTTGAGCATCAGATTGCAATTTCGTAAGAAGTACAGAAAGAGAGTGGACTGTAGTTTCTTTTATACATTTTTTAGATCCAAAGGTTAGAACAATGACACGTGTCATGTCGTACAAGTTTTCTCTACTAAACTAGTCTATAATTAGGTCACCATGGGCGATTTGGCATAACCTTTCCTTGTAGAATCCAATTTGGATAAGACTGGTGGCATTGGAAAGAGGATGCAAAGGGCTATTGCAAGTCCCGATTTTAGAATTCGAAGATCCAAAATTACAATGTTATAGTCGTTTCAAGATCAAGCTCCTAAAATCAAGAAAACACAAGATGAGAAAGTTTGATGGCAAGGATCTGGTAAATTGAATACTACAGATGGAGAAATATTTTGATCTACATGGTGTACCACTATTACAAATGTATGTATTGCATCTAATTATTTAGAAGCAAATCAATTTTTATGGTATAAAGGGCTTTGTTCTAGTAAACCACTTATCACGTGGTAAATTTTCACAAAGGAAATGATAACACATTATGAGGATACAAAGAGAAATTCCTTCTTTAGCCAGTTGATAAATCTCAAACAAAATGGTTCAATGGAAGAGCACATTGAAGAATTTCAAAAATTGAACAGAAGGGTAAACTATATTCCAGAGAAGTAAAGGATTGATGTCTTCATAGGGACTTTAAAGGATAATGTTCAACATGAGGTTCTTTTTTGGGAACTTGATTCATTGGAGGCATTCGAGTTGGCAAGAAAAATTGAAAGCAAAATTATGAAAAAAAGGAATCCCACCACTCATGACTATAATTATGGAAGTGTTTCTTCTCCTAGCCTTCCACAACTTGAGGGCTTACACCACAACAATTGGAAGAAAAAAGAGATAAGGGCTTTGTTATAATTGTGATAGAAAATGCACTAAAAGTCATAAGTGTGTTGAGAAGAAATTATTTTACATAGAGTATGAAGAGGAGGAAGAAAAGGATCAAGAAACATCAAAAGAAGAGGATATACGCCAAGACCAAACCCTAGAGAAAGAAGAAATGAATCCGACCATATCTTATAAAGCATTGGCAAGAATTACCACTCAAAATCTCAAGATAGAAGGACATATCAAAAATAAAAAGGTTCAAGAAGTGAGAGATCACATCTAGAAAGAAGAAATGAATCCAACCATATCTTGTAATGCATTGGCTGAAATTACTACTCCTCAAACTATCAAGATAGAATGACATATCAAGAAGAAAAATGTTCAAGAAGTGAAAGATCACATTGAGCATCAAGAAATGAATCTGACCATATCTTGTAAAGCATTGGAAGAAATTACCACTCCTCAAACTCTCAATATAGAAGGAAATATAAAGAAGAAAAAGGTTCAAGCAATGAAAGATAACATCGAGCATCAACAACAAGTTCTCCAACTTTTAAAGGATAACGTCACTTTGGTGTAGAATCAAATGAAAAAAACAGGTAAATCAACATCGTAGTGAAAAATGTTTTGATGTAGGTGATTGGGTATTTTTACAGCTACATCTCAAGTAAGCTATTTATGAGAAGGAATTGTTGGCAATACTACATGCACTTAAGAAATGGCGACCTCCCCAATGGGGAGACACTTCAAGATAAAAATGGATCATGATAGTCTTAAATACATTTTAGAACAAATATTATCATTAGAAGAACATAAAAAATGATTCACAAATATGTTGGGTTATGACTTTGACATCATCTACAGTAAAGGGAAGAATTGTTTTGTTGCATATGCACTCGCAAGAAAGGACGGGGATGTGGAAGCATTGTTTTGGGCTATTTCTATTATCCAACTAGATTGGATAAACGAAGCAAGGGATGAATGGAAGAAGGATGAAGAAGTATGGCCACTCATTCAAAATTTGCAGAAGATCCCAATTCAAACAATATTGCGAGAACTTGAAAAGGAAGGAAATATCATATTGGAACCTAGAGCAGTCACAGAAACAAGAACCCGATAGCAATGAAATTGATCAATTTTAGAGTATCTCATCAAGTGGAATAATTTACTCACTGAATATTCCACATGGGAGGACAAGAATTTTATACAGAAGCATCAAGAACTACTCAAGTGTTGAGGACACAACTTTTTGAAGGAGAGGGGCATTTTAGGTCCCTATACTACTAGTTTAGCCCCTTATTATTATTAGTACAACCCCCTTATTATATTGTTGTGCCCATGTCGTCCCCATATTGTTATTATTGTGCCACATAGAAGCCCACTATAGTTATTATTGTGCCCTTACATTATTATTTTTATGTCGGCTCTGATTATATTATGACCCCTTAGGCTCCTATATATAGAAAGGAGATCTCGTCATTTATATCATCCAAAAAATTTTCATTTATGTAATGTAAAGGAGGTTGCCCCCTCGAAGAGGCTAAATACCAAGGCATTGATCTATCTTTTCTATCTTTTTGTGAGTTGGTTTCATAACAGTAGGCTGTGGAGTGACCCAGGGTTATATGATACCTGTTACAGAAACCAATCATTCTCTTAGATTTGAAAGTTGTTGCATTGCTGGTGATGATTTTGGTGGGGCATCTGAATCTGCACAGAATTTTGGCCTCAAGGAAGTTTATTATGACAATGTCAGTGGCCTGTCTTAAGGGTATGGCTTCTAACCACTTTGTGAAATAATCTGTAGCACTCAAGATCCATATATGTTGGGCAGAGGAAGGGGAATGGATTTCACCAACGAAGTCAAGACCCCACTGTTGAAATGGTTCTTCAGCAGATATTGGCTTCAAGGGTAAGGGCAAAAGTTTTCTCTTTCCTTCGAAAATCTAACATTTATGACATGAGGTCACAAATTTCTTTACATCAGAAAACAGAGTGGGCCAATAAAAACCATCTCTTAGCATCTTTTCAGGTGTGGTTTTCAAGTAAAGATGTCCCCCACTGTCACCTACATGAAACTCTTGTAATATTTTGTCAGATTCTTCTTTTAATAAATAGTTAAGGAGGATGCCTTCGTGATTTTTCCAAAATAAAGCATTGTCAATTATGCAAAACTTCAAAGATTTCATTTTTAAGAACCTACTTTTAGTCCTGGATAATTCAAGAGGAGATTGTAGAGTTTGTACAACGTAGATAATGTGAGCATACCATGGTGATTTTGTAAAGGCCTGGCTAATTGGTGGAGTCGCCATCTCCTCTTAATTATCTTATTCTGCAATAAAATTTATGTCTAGGGCCTGATAGTTCAACTCAGACATAAGCTTGGCTAAAATTTGGCCTTTGATCAATTTTGTAGGTTTAATTTCTAATTCATATTCTAATATGGTAGCTATCCATTTCCCTCTCTTCTCATCTAGACCATCCTGTGGTAGGATGTCTTTAACTACAACATTGGGAACATAAGCTATTACATGAGAATATAGGATGTAAACTCTGAAATCTTTGATGGTTTTGACTAGAGAAAAAGATTGTTTTTCCATTATATTGTAATTTAAAGGTACATCCCTCAGGGATTTGCTAAGAAAGGCAATATGTTTTTCAAAACCCTGATCATTCTTCTACAGTAAGACTGCAACAATTGTGTGTTTTGAGGCAAAAGAAAATATGATGAAATCCCTATCAAACATTGGACTCATTAGAATTGGTGTTTGTGTTAAGGATAGCTTTATATCTTCAAAAGACCTCTTAGCCTCAAGTGTCGATTTAATATTCAAATCTTTATTTAACATGTTATTTAATAATCTAATTAGTTTTTCTAAGTTAGAAATAAATCTTCTCAGAAAGTTTATTTTACCTAAAAAGGCTTGTAGTTCTCTTATGCTCCTAGGATGTGGTATCTGTAAGATGGCTTCAATTCTTGCAGGATCTATTTGGATACCATCTTTAGAGATTATGTGGCCTAATAGTTTTCCCTCTTCCAACCTAAAATAAATATTTTTTGGGATTCAAAGAAAGTCCATACTTCCTAGACTTGGTAAAGCCCCGCCTTAGATGATCTAGGCGTTGTTCATAAAATTTAGAGAATGATGTGATATCATCTAAGTATATTACAAGGAAGTCATGGATTTCCTTATCAAAAGCTATATCCATAGCTCTTTGAAAGGTGGCCCCAAAATTCTTTAACCCAAAAGGCATCTTTACATACATGAAAGTCCCCCAAGGGGTGGTGAATGCAATTTTTTCCTAGTCGTCTGGGTGGACTAAAATCTGGTTATAACCAGAAAATCCATCTAACAATGACATTCTGGTTGAACCTACTACCCTCTGTAATATGTGATCCATTTTGGGAAGAGGGTAGTTATCGTTGAGTGAAACTTTATTGAGATTCCAAAGGTCAACACAAAGTCTAATTTCACCCGTTTTCTTTCTTGTGGGTACCAAATTAGAAACCCAATTAGAGAATCTAATTGGTGCTATGATCTTGGCTTCGTACAATCTTTTGACTTCCTTTTCAATAGAAGGCAATAGAATGGTATTGATCCTTCTAAGCTTCTGTATAAAAGGTTTCTGGTTTTCTTTTAAGGGAATGGTATGTTGTATTATGCTGGTGTCATAGGACTTAAGGTCCTTATAACTTCGAGCAAAAACATATTGGAATTCTTTTAGCAGTTCTATGTATTTCACTTTTTCATTAGGAGGTAAAGACTTTGAAATTTATCAATTTAGGAACTTCCTCTGTTAGGGTCCACCCTAACCCCCTTATCTATGTAATGGGACCATGTCATAGTCAAGAGTCAATAAAGCCCATTTAATAATTGTAAGTGGTTAATCCACAATTAAATAACGGACCACATTAGTTGCAAATGGGCCGTAGTATTAGATAGATGGTATTAGTAATACCGCGGTATTGGCCCGTGGTATTGCATGTATGAGTCATATATAAAGGATAGAAACTCCTTGCGAGGAGTATCGTGTCTTATTTTGTAATCGAGCTCTGCTCTATTGGAGGTTGCCCCCTCGAAGAGGCAAGCGAACATTACTCTTTGAATAATAAGATCATTGCTATTCTGTGTTCTGGGTATCTTTTCTTCGCATATCCTGTGTTCTAGGTCTCTTTTCTTCGCATATTATGTATTTGGGTATCATTTGCAAGTTAAGAGCATAACAAGTGGTATCAGAGCACTTTCCAGGGCCGGTGGGATCACCATTTCGTCCAATTTTTTTTTTTCGGCTCGAGACATGTTGCGACGTCTTTAAACCACAGGATATGTCGTTGAGCGCATAAATTTGTGGATTTGGGGAGGCATGCACACAGGAAATACAAGATGTGGTCACGTTTGTTGGACTCCCTTGTAACCCCTGTGGGTACCCCTTCGACTAGTAGCGCATTAGACAGAACCGCGCACGGACTGTCTTCCACGTACCCTCTGGGTATATCGGAGCCCCATAGGCTCCCTGGAAAACCTTGCCATAGATAAACCGTCGGCCGTCTTGCCGGCATACCAGTACACCAAGAACAATACTCGGAGAATTACTCGGCCCGTCGATAGGTAGTCGGGTGGTACAGCTAAGGGTACGGTCGACCCTCCCGTTAGTTAGAGCCCTGAAACATTGGGCTGAGTACTACTGCCAGACCCTTATGTATATTGCGATCTGTAGCACCTGACACTCCTCAAGACCCTAGTTCCCTTTTCAATCATCATCTCTTCTAGATCCGCTTGAGCAAAGGAGTGTAGCAGCAGTAGACATCGGTCCCAATCAGCCATTCCGATCTATTAGATTCATCAGATCTGCAGAAGAGCGCTATCTGATCCACCATTCAGATCTCTCAGATCCACCAAACCAGAGTAGTTGTGAAGGGTTCCTATACCAAGGTATAATTGTCACAGGACTTTTGGCCGCATTGACATTTTGAGGATTTGGTGACTGTAGTATTGATCAGGAAGGAGTAAAACTCCATTAGGAGTTTCCAAAAAAAAAAAAAAAAATTCTTCGATCTTCTGGGGCGCTTATTGGTGATCTAGCCCATTAGAATCAGGACGACGAGCTGAGCATGGTGGTACCATTCAATTAATTGTGAAATTTTTTTGGCGGTCCCAATTTTTCAACAGGTTGGTGTATGGTAGCTACTAGAGCTCAAGCGATTGCCAATGAAAGGATGGAAAAACTTGAAGAAAATGTGAAGGACATCCAAACTCAGCTTCACGGAATAGGTCTCCAGATATAGGAATTTATGTCAAAGGGCAAGGAGCAAGCCCACAAGGAGGTGTATAATGGCCATGAATGCAATGACGGTGAATCTAGCCACTCTCCTCACGTCTGGCACACCCATCCACCACCCAATCAACAACCTCCCAAATTGGATATGCATAAATTTGATGGTTCTCACACATCCGCATGGCTAGCACAAATGGAGCAGTATTTCAAATTGAATCATATCCTAGATTATGGGACTAAGCTTATGTTGGGGAGCATGTACTTCGACAATGAAAGGTGGCAATGGTGGGAATGGCATCAGCGTTGCAATGGACCTTTGAAGACTTGGACCCAATTTACCAAAGCTCTTCGAGATCGCTTTGAACAGGAAGACTCTTTTTTGGGTCGTCTCACTAAGCTCCGACAGACTGGTACAATGGATGAATATATTACCGCTTTTGAAGGCTTAGCTTTCCACACTAAGGCTCTCACAGATGAGTTCTACATGGAATGTTTTATCAGCGGTCTTAAGGAAGCCATCAAAGCTCAAGTTCTACTTCACCACCCTCCCACCTGGATGGAGGCTTTCCAGGTAGCTCGTAAGGTGGAACGTGCATTAGCAGCCCAATACAGTCACCCAAATTTCCCCGCTAAAGGTCGTCCCCCACAGGCTCACAACACGACTCAAACACTTAAGGTCCAAAAGGTGTCCCCTGCGGAAATGGCCGAAAGATGGAAGCAAGGATTATGTTACTACTGTGATGAAAAATACTCCCCAGGTCATAAATGTAAGGAGCCCAAATTCTTTCAAATAGATGCCACTGACTACAACTCAACAGAGGAAGATCCACCACTCGAGGAACATGAGCCGCTAGAGGAAGACAACCAATAGGACAATGTCTCTGACGAACCAATGATTTCATTGCATGCTTGGCAGGGATTTCTTCCCCTCAAATGCTCAAAATCAGATGGTTTATTAAACATCGCCCAGTAGTAGTCTTGATTGATAGTGGAAGTACACATAATTTCATCCATCAAAAAGTCGCAGAAATGGTGCATTGCTTTGTACGAGCAGTTTCTAACTTCCAAGTTCAAATTGCAGATGGAGGCACAATGAAATGTGAAGGCCGTTGTGAAAATGTCAAACTTCAAATGGGGGATTATCAGTTGAAAACCAACATGTTTTCCATACACATGGGGGGTTGTGACATTGTCCTAGGCGCTGACTGGCTCCGCACTCTTGGGCCA
>APFE031502063.1:0-18728 GCA_000404065.3 Pinus taeda | reverse complement strand
ACACACACATAATATATTATATATATACATATGATATGGTTTCTTTATTGTGTTTTCAATGTGCTTGCCTTGTATGAATGTGTTATTTACAAATTTTCGCAAATGTCTATCTAATACATGATTAGCCAATGCATCAGATAATGTGTTCAATTGTCATGGAATATGTTGATATGTAATAAACTCAAAATTCCTTTCTAACAATATTACACGTAAATACAACCTTAAAATATGATGGTCTTTGACGGAATAACGCCTGTTGAGCTGGTGGACGACAAGCTGAGAATCCAGGTTTACCACTAATGCGCGAATACCAAGATTAATTGCTTCAGTAACGAGCTCGATTACGGCACAATACTCGGCGACATTATTCGTGGTACGACCCAAACTGACACCTTGAAGATCTATCAGCTCACCATGAGGATCATAGATCACCCATGCCGCAGAGGATAAGTTACGAGTACTGCGACAAGCACCATCAGCGAAACCAATATAAGGTGTATTAGACATCTGCACAAGAAGCGGAAAACACAATAAGCGACAAGCGACGATCGAGTCTATAAAAAATTCTAACACACATACACAACACACTTGCTAAAGTACATGTATATACAAAAGGAAGTGTATTAGCATCACGCATAGTACTTTTTCAAATACAGCCCATTACGGGGCTGTGCGAGAGGATTTCCTTCATAATCAATTAACTCATAGGCTCCTTTTTCCAAAACTTTCTTGACAATATAAGGGCCTAGCCACATGGATTCGAGCTTTCCTGGTCCTAACTTCTCGTTTGCCTGATCATACAGAAGAACTAAGTCCCCCTCATTGAAAGAACGTGGATGAACAGCCTGGTCAAAGTGAGATTTGACTCACGTCTTCTGCGTTTCGATAGCCAAATTCGCTAGGCGACGAGTCTCATCTAAATGCTCCAGATAAAGGAGGTGTTCTTCTAATGGGGTAGTGTTAGGAAGCAGCTCGATGGCTAATTTTAATGAAGGGATTTCACACTCGCTCGGAAGGGTAGCCTCTAGTCCGTAGACTAGTTGAAATGGAGTGAAACCAGTGGCATCCTTCACAAAAGTTCGGTAAGCCCACAAAGCAAGGAACAACATCAGATGCCAGTTAGACTTCTGCACGCCAATGGTGCGTTGAAGCATCGTAACCAAGATCTTTTTGATCGCTTCAACTTGGCCATTGGATTGAGGGTAGTAAAGGGGTAGAACTATCGTGCTTTAAGCCCAGCTGGGTTGTCAGTTCTGTCATCATATGATTCTGGAAATGCTTTCCATGATCAGTAACGATGGCTTGAGGGACGCTGAATCGCGAAATAACATGATTAAACAAAAATTGCGCCGCTGTGTGACCGTCCTCATTCAGTGTAGGCATCGTCTCGGCCCATTTAGTAAAATAATCAACGGCAACGATGATGAACCCATGCCCAATGGCCGAGCGAGGGTTACAGGTGACATAATCAATGCCCCATTTGGCAAAAGGGCCGACGGTAACAACAGGGTGCAAAGGAGCAGCGGGTGCCCGCATCTTCCATTGGAAAATTTGGCACTCGTGACAGGAACGGTCTGCAAGAATGCAATCCTTGAAGATGGAAGGCCAAAAGTAGCCAGCACGGAGAATTTTCTGAGCAGTAGCATAGCCAGACATGTGACCGCCACAAGCACCTGAGTGGCAGTCATTCAGGACTCTCTCAGCTTCCTCGTGAGTAAGACAACGGCGGAGAACAGAGTTGGCGCCGAGGCGATATAAAGTATCCCCAATGATTCGATATGGTTGGGATTGATGACGAATCCTTCGTCGAGCGTCTTTGGAAGTGCCCAGGCGGAAGGAGGATGTTTGCAAATACGTAAGAATGTTACCATACCAGGGGTCGAGGGTGCTGATGAGAAACAAGGTCTCATCCAGGATGTGATCTTCCGTGTGAGATGGCGGAGAAGAAGATGGCAAAGAGAAAATTTACTCAGCGAAAACTAGCGATTTCATAGACTTGGCGGAAGCGAACTCCAAGTCAAACTCTTGGAGGATGACAATCCACTTAGAGTATTTTCCCCCCAGCAACTGGCGTGACAAGATATATGTCATGGGGTTGCAATCAGAAATCACCGTAGTAGTGCGCAGCAGAATATAGTGGCGGAAACGTTGGACAGTGCAAACAGCGGCTAACGCCAACTTCTCGACATGTGCATATCGAGTTTCCGTATCAAGGAGGTTTCTACTGAGATAATAAATGACATGCTCAGTGTCATCGTCATCAGTTTGGACAAGAACCATGCCAATAGTGGTGTCGGCAGCGGCTAAATATAGGATGTAGTCACGATGATAATTTGGAGGGCGAAGCAATGGCGCAGAGACAAGGAGACCCTTGAGACGCTCAAAAGATTCTTGAGCCACCGCATCCCAATGAAAAGGGACATCCTTTTTAAGTAGTCGCGTAAAGCCTTTAGCTACTTCGGCGTAGTTCGGGACAAAACGATGTAAAAAGTTCGCTTTGCCTTGTAAGCTTTGCAATTGTTGTAAGGTAGCAGGGGGAGGGAGATTCACTATAGCTTCAATTTTGAGGGGATCCAAACGGATGCCCTCTTGGGAGACGAAAAATCCGAGAAGTCGACCCGATTCTACGCAGAAGACACACTTATGAGGATTAAGCCGGATGTTGTAGCGTCGACAGCGAAGAAAGATCTCGCGAAGATGAGCCGGGTAGTCTTTACGCTTAGTCGAATGAGCTGTAAGATCATCCAGGTAAGGCTGTACAATGTGTCGGATGTCATGAAAAGCGTAGGACATTGCACGTTGGAAGGTAGCGCCGGCATTTTTGAGACCGAAAGGGAGCTTCTTATAAGCAAAGGTACCCCACGGACAGATAAAAGCAGTCTTGTGTTGATCAGCGGGAGCAATATTAATCTAGTTGTAACCAGAGAAGCCGTCCATAGAAGAGTACATTTTGCTTCCCACACACTCGTCAATAATCTGATCAATGAATGGTGTGGGGAAATTATCTTTTGGACGGGCCCGATTGATATCACGATAATCAACACAAACACGGATAGTTCCCTGTTTTTTAGTGACAGGTACAATATTGGAAACCCAATCTGTGAGCGGGATAGGGTAAATAAAACCAGCTTTAAGAAGTTTTTCTACTTTGGCCTTGATCGCTGCAGCCTTTCGAGGGTGTACTTGACGTAAACGTTGGCGAACAGGCTTAGCACCGGGGTACGTGATGATTTCATGCACCACTATGCTAGGATCAATGCCGGGAATTTCTTCGTAAGACCAAGCAAAAACATAGCGAAATTCGGGAAAAAGGTTCGAATAAAGTTGAATCTCCTCTGGAGTACAAGTGACTCCGATATGAACATGTTCGACAATCCCGGGTTTGATAGAGATGTTTATGGGTTGGGTTTCCGTGATGTTCGCCATATTACCTTCAGAAGAAATTTGGTAAACGTGAATAGGTGACTGAAGGAATTGGAATGGGGAACAAGGAGCCAACCGTTGAATAGGAGCTGGCTCATCCTGAGGGACAGAGAGCAACGAGGAACGATGACGGGTATCGTGCCAAGGAGGTTCCTCGAGAGACATGGTCTCTATAATGGCTTCATTGGAAGAGAATATTTTGCGTAAAGGATCTGAAGAAGTTTGATCTACAATCCCGAGGGATGGAGCGAGCGTGTGAAATTCTTTTCTCGAAAGAGCAAGTTCAGAAGCCGATGCTGCTATGATTTTAGCATAGTTGAGTTCGGCTGGACTCAACGGCATCCTGTCACCCCATGAATCTACTTGGTCGATGGGAGGAACAACCCATGGATCGGGACAAGTAGAGATCATATTGACGGAAGCGACATTGGGAGGTGAGGCTGGAAAAACACCCATAAGGGCTGGATCTTTAAAAAGTCCGTGACCGAGACTCTCAAAGGATTTGGTGGTATGCTCCACAAAAGGAATAGTTCCTTCTGAAGAGGAAGCGAAAAAATTCAGCTGGTCGGCCGTAATAATCTTCCCTTGGTGAGGGAAGTGAATGATACGAAAGTAAGATGAAGCAACAGCTTGCTTCGCGTAAATCCAGCTGCGTCCGAGAAGGAGGTTGTAGGTTAGAGTAGCGTCAACGACTTCAACTTCCATCTCGATCATTTTTCCTTCCAAAGAAATGGGTAAACGTGGGAGAATACCATAAGGACGGGATGCTCTTCCATCAAAAGCTTCCAAGGTTGTGGGAGACTGACTCAACGTTGGAGAACCAATAGATTTCCAACAGGCCACAGACATGATGCAAGTGGAAGCACCTTCATCAATGACTGTGCGATGAATAGTTTTCTTATCAATGACAACCTGTATGAGAAAGGCAATTTGGGGAGGAAGTCTCTGAGTATGGCGGTCTAAATCGAACGTAATCAAATCCGAATCTGCCGGGTCTATGCCGCCGATGGCGGATAGAAAGGACTTCCTCTGAGAAGGGCAGCTCTGGAGAACTTCTAAAGCGGACATAGCTGACGGAGTCTGGGCTAAATCCTCAACGATATGATAGTGCTGAGCAGCACGGGCATTTGGGTTGTAAGAAGATTTCCGGAGTACTCCTTTTGGAGGGGGTCGAACAGGTACTTCAGCACTAGGTCTCTCAATGTGGAGAGGGCTTGAACTGAATGGAGGAGCACTGGGGGTGACCTCAGGCTCCTTTCCGGCAGACGGATAATATTTTGTTCGAGTACTGATATTAATAGGGACCGTACCCACCATAAACACTTGGGAACTGAAGGAAGAGGGAGGTTGAGAGGGGTCAGCGACCATTTGGGTTTGCTGTGAAGGAAAGGGTTCTTTAAGGACCGCAGGAACCCCAGGAGTGCCTTTCAACAAATGACTAACTTCAGACCGCCGAGGGCAGTCTTTGGTGTAGTGATCCTCATCACAAATAAGACAAGGATACTTGGGTTTGCGTTTGGCACTCTCCTCAGATTGAGGTTTGGGTTGTTCCTACTTAGGTTGTTCCGACTTGTTTTTCCCTTTCTCTTTCTTCTTTGATTTCGAGGTTTTGTCAGTCTTGGTTGACTGAACGGCATTAACCTCGGAGGTAGATTTAGAAGGAGGTGTAACCTGGGAAGTGTTTTCGTTTGGAGCATTTGATTTCTGCTTCCCAGGGTTTGTGGAATTTTTCTTGGAGGATGAACTCACAGACCCAATAATGCCGTCAATTGTAGGTGTTGGCAGGGCTTTGGATGTTCCAGGTCTAGGGGCATCAGGCAAATAATCATATAATGTACCTGACTGAGAATAAACTAAGTCAAGGTATTGAGCACGCGCGATAGCTTGCTCTTCAGTAACGCATGCTCCCATTGCAATATCCCGAGCTATTGGAGGCACGAATGAAGTCGTGAACCAATCCGTGAGAAGCTGGTCGGGAATCAAAAATTTAATCATACGTCTACGCCGTCTCCATTCATGAATATGATCAGAGATGTGCGTAGCAGTTGATTGTCGTAAGGACGTAAGGAGGTGCATGCCCGTTTCATACCGAATGGGCAACTGAAAATGCGTAAGGAATGCCATAGCCATTGAGTTGAAATCCTGAAAGGATCCGCGATTCAGCTCAATATACCATTTAGTGGCAGAGCCGGTGAGAGTCCTTTGAAAAAGGTGAAGCCGAATCAAATCATCAAGCCATGAATTAGATGAGCACCATAGATGATATGTCATGACATGAGCTTGTGGATCTTCATTAGCTTTGCCATCAAATTTCAGGCAATCACCAGGAATCTTGGTGGGAACCAGAGGCCAATAAGGATTATGAAGGATAGGGTCATTAGTCAATTTAGACACATCTGGTAATTCAAGAGTCGCTAAAAATGGTAATTGAGGATTAAATGACATCTGAGGCTGCTGGAACGATGGGACACCCGGGTTCCAACCAGGTGGTGGTGGTCCCCAAGGACCTTGCCCTGATGGATTTGCCCCCATAGTATGCTGGGCATAGGGGTTAGTGTTCTGCCCCCCAACATATGGGTTACCAAACGATGTTGCAGAAGTAGCATGTGGCTGTTGGTAATTTTGGTAAGGAGCAAACAGAGGTTGGCCTTGGGGTTGTTGGTAACTGTAATGCGGTGGGACCCCAAATTGGGTTTGAGACCCAGGCTAAGTTTGATAAAATGTTTGAGATTGACCTCCAGCCTGCATTTGAGAACCAGACGGATTTTGGGATCCAACCTGGGTCCATGTGCTAGGTTGAGCAACGCCAGTAGATGGATAACCTTGGGCTATCTGAGTGAATGGAGAACCTTGCTAGTATTGAGGTTGGTCCACCTGCTGATACTGAGTTTGGCCTACTTGTTGATACTGAGTTTGGCCTACCTGCTGATACTGGGGTTGGCTTCCCTGCTGATACTGAGGTTGGCTTCCCTGCTGATACTGAGGCTGACTTCCCTGCTGATACTGAGGTTGACCTCCCTGCTGATGTGCAGCAGAGGGTTGTCCTCCCATACCAGATGGTTGGGTTTGAGGATGACCAGTTTGTCCAGAAGACTGAGTATACTGGACAGTTGGTTGACCAATTGTTTGGGCAGTTTGGCCCGAAACTTGGGTATACTAGACGTTAGGTTGATTCGGATTAACAAACGATTGACCAGTTTGTCGAGTATGGGAACCTTGCTAGAGACCAGGTTGAGCTTGTTGAATGGAAGGGTGGCCTGGGTTACCAGCAGGTTGGGTATGAGGAGTGAAAAAGGGACCACTAGAAGCAAAAGGATTTCCTTGGAAGGATTGTCCTTGTGGATTTTGCTGGTGTGGTATTTCAGGTTGAGCGTACGATGCTTGACCACCATGGTAAGAGGTGGAACCCCAATCTATGGATAGCGGGACCGAAATCTCTCCAACTGATAACTGACCTGCCCCAGTACCGAAGGGTGGTAGATACTGATCATACTGCCCCCCAAGAGATACATTAGATGTAGGATCAAAGCATGCAAATAAAGAGGACGAAGGTCGGCTAAAAATAGGCGTTGAAGAAGCCACAGATATAAGCGGAGGGGTTGTCACTGAAGTAACAGTTGTACTGCGAGGTGGTGGAGTCAATGGCTCTGTATTGGAAAAGACGGGTGGTGACCAAATAGAGGTCGGAAAAGGAGATGATACAAAATCACGCAATGCTTTATAACCAAGAGGCAGTCCCCCGGTAGTACCGGTCCTACTAACATGTGTAGACTCCATTGTGCTAGGGATTTCGTCCTCTGGCATGCCGGATTCGTCAGTAGTAGTAGGTGATGGATTTTCCATGTCGAAAGCAAAAGGTTTCCGAGGAGAAGTATATTCCCAAAAAGGGATACTGTTTTGAGAAGGTTCCCAAATGGGGTTCGTAAAAAACTGGTAATCCTCGTCGCCTGGAGCACGAGAGCTGATCGGTTGTATGCTTGGAACAATAGGGAGAATTTGACTCACAACTGGACCCTCGGAAGACGAGATTGGTAGTTCCGCCAGGATGAAACTTCACAAAATCCTAGGGAAACTAGCGAAACCAGTCCCTATGCAGACTAACGCAAACAAAATTAACCGGGTTATGTGATCGTGGCCAGATAGATTTTAAGACACTTGATTTGACCTTTTCATTTTTAAAGAGTCGAGAAAAGGACGAAAAGATGACTCTAGTCTCCTTCGATTGTTTAATGAGCACGAAGTGACAAGCTGCTCACTTACACCTTTTCTTTTAGAGAGTCTGAAAAGGATCAAAAGTGACTACTCTAGAGAACTAGGTAAAAGGGTTTTCCAAACAATCCGTAAAACTGCTATATACACCTTGGCGATCAAAAGAACACCAAGGACTTTACGTACGGCAGTCAATCTTCCCGAATGTTGTGTTTAGTGCATTACGGTTTGTAGGGAGGCAGACTCAGCTTCCTATGGATCAAAGGTTGCAAGCCTATAGGGGTCTCCCAATATATACTCGACGGTACGTGGGAGCACAATCCGTACTGGCACCTGCCGTTTCACTATGGAGGAATCACCCAACCACTCAACGATAAACTACCAGGTTTAAAGACGCCGGAACACATCTCTAACCTAGACCTCTAGAATGTGAGTGTTAAGTTTCAATGTGTTGTTAGGTTCATTGAATTCATTTTATGGTTTATCTTTGATTAAGTCTCAGTTTCCGGTCTTACCGTATGTGATCTCTTGAAATTTCCTAAATGCAACTATATGCGAAAATTGTATCGTTTCGTTGAATGAATTCTATCTACAGAAGAGTTGAGATTTTCATAGAAACAAAACGATCACAACAATCCTAATGCAGCTAATAACAAGAAAGGAAAATATTTTTCTTTTTCTTTTTTAAAAGAAAAAATTAACACAAAATGCTAATTAATGAAAAGCAAAAATCTTTTTTTCTTTTCTTTGAAAATAGTATGATGCACTTAATAGATTTCGAGAGACATGCACAAGACAGATAATTCACTCAAAGGAATCTAGAACCAGATCTGAAACATGAAAAATGACCTACCAAAGCAAAGAAAACACCAAGATCTTCAAAGAACTATGTAATCTAAGTCCCAATGAAGTCAGGCAAGAAATGAACAAGCTAAAAGTGAGGTACTTGCTGCATATAATGCAAAACTTGTACAACTACCAGAAGAATGTTGAAAACAACTAATAAATCGACTGGATCAGCAAACCATAAAGCCGACAGAAGGCTCGATAAGCAAAGCCACAAAGGCTAAGATATAAAATCGATGGAAAAAGGCGAACAACTAAAGGATGGAAAGAACAAACAGCCAAATAACAGTCCAACAAGCTTCTAGGAGGTATAAAAAGAGAAAAAAGACACAGATCCAAGCTTAAAGGACTGGAAAACAAGCTAATTGTAAAAAATTAACCAGTGTGGCGTGACTGTCAGGCTGAAACTCGCGCTAAACAGAGATTGGCGCGAGTTGTCTGAGAGCAACAAGCGCCAATCAGCGCGACTGTCTGAAGGAAAAATGCGCTAATGAAGTTTACCAGGCAAAAAATAAAAAGGATAGACCCAGGCTTGGTTTACAGTGTCTAAAAAGAGCCAACAAGTAAAAAATAGCAAAAACTTTAACCCAGAAAACTATTTAGACCAATAAACAAGAGAAAAATCGACATGCAAGGCAAGGTTGAGATTGTTCAGTTTGTAAACTGAACCGGAGATCGACTGAAGTGGCGTTGATCTACTTCACTTCTGCATAGCAGGAGTGTTTCGAAGGCTATCTGGCCACTCTTCAGGCTCCGTCTACAATTTACAAATCAAACAACACAAAAACAAACAACAAGCTTCTCCCCAGTGGAGTCACCAAAATTGTTGAACTGGTAAATCCCCTCTGTGGACAGAGGCGATCCCACTAGCCCAACACGGGTCTAGCAAAAATCACACCACGCTACACGCAGGTTCCTAATTGCATAAATCAGAGATCGATCATGATGATCTACCTGGAATCCAATGCTAGTAGTTGTAGAAGAAACGTTGCTCCCGTTCCCTTGCTCTGGCTGGTCACAATCCTCACGCTCCACGTAAACGGACACCTGCACATGCAAAGAACAATACAAACACAAGCGTAAAATCCAGTATATGCAATTATATATCGGTCAGAAAAGATACAACTCAAATACCATTGAAAGACACATGAGTGGAACCATAATGATAGTCGTTTATTAATCAGTAAAAACAGAGAAAGATTACAACCAAAGGGTTCTGACGTTGAACCTCCTCTGACTGGGCAAGCAGCTAAATACGCCTTGCAAAGTGACCTCTTCTCTCTCAATATTTTGGCAGCATAACCCCTCTATAGTTTTCAATTCTCACTATCACTCCAGCATAAACTTGGCACTCACAATAGCTCTAGCAAAACTAGTTGGTTTAATGCAGGGTGACAGTCATTTATAGATGGAGGAGGAGGAAGTATGCATTGTATCCGGACACCTACTGAAGATTTGGCATTGTCCTAGAATAGCCACTGAACTTGGTTGTCATGGATAAAAAGATGACACTCGACCACTTCCACGAGATTTTTCCCCAGAGAACTGCATGAGCAATGAAGGAAAAAACACTTTAGTGCGCGCTGGCTAAAAATCATAACCAAATTTAGGTGGCGCGGGCTTTGCTCTATGACAGAGAGTCCATGGGCGCGCCCTCTTTGGAGGAACTGACCCATTGGCATGGGTAAGACACTGTGGACCCGCGCTAATGGAAAAAGGGCATTTTTTAGGGCTAATCTGCAAAAGGTGTCTTCAGGGAGTTTGAAGTCCATACTCAGGAGAATCCAATGCAAGTGTTTTTAAGTTGTGTCACTGGTCACAGGTCCATAAATGTGTCCTCCAATGTGCAAAAGAAAGGGTAACAGGGATGGTGACCAACGGTGACAAATTACTGCGTAACAGTAACTTACAAGTGCTGGCAAACATAGCTAAACTATGGGCTTGTATATTGTGTCTTCTTTGGATGACTGCAAGCTTAGTTTCTAAAAAAATTATTTAATATCTCTACAACATTTCCTCTATAAAAGCCTAACCTAGGATCTCTAGTCATATAAATAATGTTGATTTGTTTTATAACCAACTCAGAATCTCCCATAATAGAAACTCTTATGGCTCCTAACCTTTTAACTAGTTTGAGGCCTAAAATAAGTGCTTCGTACTCGACCATGTTGTTAGTGAATTTGAAGTTCAACCTGTAGGCATGTCCCTTTGAGTAATCATTTTCTAAATTGTAAATCCACACTCCTGCTCCTGCACCTAGTTTGTTCAATGACCCATCAAATTCAAGATGCCATAGTATTTCATGTTCATAATTCTTACTATCCGGGGGAACAAAATATTCTTTGACTAAGGTATATTTGTCATATTTTTAAATTGAAAGCTCTTGAATTTGGACAATTTGATTTTCTGCTACAGCTGGTGTTTAGTTTGGTTCTAAAGTAATGTTGTTTGAAGTATTTTCTTGGTTTGTTTCAGCATTGTAAAGACTGAAAGAATCGATATCAGAATGCATGGAATATATAGGAAAGTTTCGAAGCCTCTCCTGGCTACTCACTACATACTCCATCACACTCCCTCTGTACAGTTTTTTAGGATGTCCAAAGATTGATATTGTAGCATATGACATGTCAAGTTGTAGAGATCCTTGGAGTTTAGTACCCCATGATCTAGACAACAACATGCCATATTTAGGTGGTATATCAATAATAACTATTTCCATAAGAATTGTCTTAGGAGGGTACTACATTAGGGAAACACAAAGATCTTTTATAAGTCCTAGGCACTTAACTTGACTTGCATCAAATGAAAAAAGGTCCTTGTAAGGCCTAGTGATATCCAATTTTAGTTTCTCCATAACAGATTTAAGCAATAGATTGTGTGAAGCCCGAGAATCTAGCATAACATTGTGTAGGATTTTATTGTGAATGTTAAGGCTAATGTAAAAGGGTGGTATCCCTACTTCTATTGGTTTTCCATTCACATCAGGTCTAAAAATAAGCTCAGGATGATCATCAAATAGGTTAACACAGTCTTCATTCTCACCAAAATTTAAGGATTTTCTTATTTGAGATTTGTAAGTTTCATGTTTAATCAGTTCTGTTAAAGGACCCAAGATTTTCAATTTGGTCACCTCTGCTCCCAAATTGAAATGCATAGGGGATTTCTCTATTTGAATGTTTGGAATTTTAACAGCAGGGTTTGGGTAGTTTGTTCTTCTTTTTCAATGTTTGGAGTCTTTTTTAGTGGGTTTTCTAATACAATTTCTGGAGACTATTCCATTGTTTCCTTAGAGGGAACTGAAGTGGAAGGTTGCTCATTAGAAGGTTGGTCATTAGTTACATCTACAATGGTAGGACTAGGAAGGTTCTGATTTGGTCTAGAGAGGATTTGGAGAGTTTTTGTAACTGGAACTATTTTAATTTTCTTACACTGATAAGGTACTACTTTCTTATTTTGGTCCGGAGCATCAATGTTCTTTTTGCTTCTCAGATTGTACTATTTATGCACTTCGAAGATAGCAGAATCTTACCCTTGCTTGTAGTCGAATGATTCTCCAGATTGGGTTTGCAACTACTGAAGCATATGTAATTCCTGATCATCTTGAGTTAGAAATATATTGTCCTCATCATCTGTTCACATTATGTTAATTTGGGTATCTTGTTCAAGGTCTTCAGAATGGGTTGCTTCAGCAAATTTTTCTTGAAAAGGAGACCTAATATTTTGATTGGTTCAATTTTTTCCAGTATTTTGATTTTGATACTTCCTAAAGTTTGGATTTCTTACTAGAGGTGCCTATTAGTTATCCCAGTGAGGCTGCCTTTCAATGTTTTCCATCTTATCCATTAGTTTTTCCATTCCTTTGGCTAGGGCATCCATTTTAAGGTCAAAAGGTGAGGTTTCATCTTTCAAGGGTGTTCTTCATTCATTCCTAACCCTAGCTCTTTTTGCTAGCATATTAGCTTCTACACTAACTACTATACTTTGCATATATTCTAGAGTTTGTGGATTTCTTACTCTAAGTTGAAATTCCATATCAGTGTCAAACCCATCTAGAAACTTTATTAGAGCTAAGCCACGCACGGGTCTAAGTTCGACTGCAAGTGCATTGTATACATTGTTAAATCTAGTACAATTGTCTTGAACTGTCTCATTTGGTCCTCTCCTAATGTTTTCATACTCTGAAAGGACTTGAAGAGGGTTCTTTTACTTTTCCCATCTATTTAAAAATTGCTCATAACAGACTTCTAAACTATCTATACTATTGTTAGGTAAAGATCTAAACCATGTTCTCACATCACCAGCTAGAGTTTGGGAAAAAATTCTCATTTGGACATCTCCAATATTAATTTCATGTAATTCAAAATGATTTGTCATCTTTCTTGTATGTTGTTGTGTTGTGTAGGATCCTGTGGTGTCAAATAAGAAAATTTTATTCTGGTAGTCTTATGGCACGAGGCCTCATGGACCAAGTAACACAATAGGGGCATATCTATTTGCCATGGCTCTAAGTTGGGCAGGACTGAGAACTGGAGTTGGGGAACCAGGGGGTGGTAAATAGGTTGATGGGGAACTAGAGGTATTAGGTGTTTGATGGGTAGTGATAGGTTGATGGGGAAGTGAAAGTATGAATGGAGGTGTGGAATGAACTTATGAGATGTGAGGGAATAATGATGAACTAAAGGAAGTTGAAGCTGTTTCAGAAAGTTTAGGGATTCTAACAATAGTGAGGGATGACTAAGGGGAATTTAGAGGAGATTGATCAATTGAGAAGTTTTCCCTTTAGACTTCAAGTTTAGTTGTAAATTTTGGATCTAGAACTATGTCATCAAGTGCACTCTCAAACCTGGTTCTAAATAGGGAAATGTCAAAAAACTTGTCAAAGGTGAGGTCCTCTAAAAACAACCACTCATTAGGGCAAGAATTTTCTTTAATCAAAGTTTTGGGGCTGACTCAACTTTGATGTCTTCTAGATACTCTTGAAATAAGGTTGGGATTGTCAAATACTGGGGGAGGGTTTGGATCAGGGTTGGCCCTAGTATAGTGAGTTCTCCTTGAAGCAAGATTTCAAGCTTTTTCTAATTATTTCTTTTCTGTGAAATTTTGTAAATAACTTCAAATAAAGCCTTCAAGAGGCTTGAAATAAAAATTTGAAATTTCTCAAAGGTTTACTAAGACTGAGGGTCTGAGATCCCTAGTATGGTCGCCACTATGTTATCACTTAGAAATCTTCCTTAGAAGTTATAAAAAGAAGAAATAATCTTAGGTAACCACAAACCTAATCTTTTAGACTCGAGTTCTAGCCAACCTAAGTCCAGAGAGGGCTCTCTCTTTATAATTTAACTTTGTTTTGGGCGGGATTTTAGGCTAGTTCTTAGTGCTCATAAGGTTTTGATTTTGGTTGGGTGTTGTAATTCTAGGAACATATGGAAAAAACAAGGCCTTCAAGCCATTGGGCTATGGAATCAATCAAAGGATAGCTTAACTGGATCAGACCAATCACTAAAGGGGGAGTTCACATGGCAGGCTAGCAAAGAAAAAGGCAAATATTCAGGTTCAAATTGATGATGTGGTCCTAACCAGGGTCAAAGGGCAACAAAGAATTCTTAGACTGGGATCAAGATGAAGAGCAGGAGGTGATGATGAGCAAAGGGAAACTAAGAATCCTTTACTATAGACCTACGGGGGAACTACAAAAGTAAGGGAGCAGTTAAGAATTCCCACATTAAGATAGTTTAGGAGAAAACATTAAGAATGTAAAAAATCAAGACAAAGAGAATTAAAGCCAGTTCTGAAATATCCTTCCTAGTTTACCAGTCAGATTTCATAGAAACACATATGATTGTTAATAAACATAAAGAGAAACAGTAATACACGAGAGAAAATACTTATTTGGTTTCCACTTTACACAAGAATCCTGTGAAATGTCTTGAATTTATTCCTTGATCGAGCAAGCCAAACTCGTCTTAATACAATAGCACTATAACTTCAGAGGAAAATATCTATAGAAATGTCTTTGAATCCACACTAAATGCCTTGAAATGTGAATTATTTATACAAAAAATATTACAAAATATCTCATAACAGTTTGAGAAGTAATCTAGGAAATCAAAAAATATCTTCAAGCATGAAGATAGACACAGATGGAAAACTGCATCTTGCTGTCCCTTTTATTCTGATTGTGCAGGATGTTTGTAGTTTGAATTTAACTCTTTAAGTTGACTGATATTTGTGTGTTGGAATCACTTTTTGTTCTTCAATCTTTAATGATAATCTTTACCTATTACTCTTTGACCCTGTTTACTTGTTTCATCTAGCTACCATGTAGATTTACTGTGGTAACTTATAGTAAATCTATCATCTTTACCCACCAGTCATCTTTAGGTACTTTTTCGTTGATCATCTTTCTATATATCTTGTCTGCCTCAGTGTATTTGACAAAATTTTACTTGTTCACAAATAGATGCTTTACTTCATGCTCCAGGAAGAATAGATTTTCGAGATTATCATATAGTAATTTCCCTGTGGGCAGTGCTTGGTCTTTAGCCAACTTTCTTAATCTATCAGTCTAGCCCTGTTGGGTCATCAGTTTGTCATGGATGACCATAGGACTAGGAAGGCCCTTTTCCCTCAAAATTTGAAACTTTGCCATATATCTTTCAATGTCAGCTTGCATACTTTGGCATATTTTCTCTAGATTGAGCATAAGGTTTAATTTAGTTAGAAATTTTTTGATTTTGATGATGGTTTTAGTTCTTTCCTCCACACCAAGCTCATTTAGTTCATACTTTTTCTTGTTTTTCAAGAATTTGATGAGTTGATTATCCTCCTTAGGCTGGTCCCATAAGTCTTCTTTTGTCTTTTGTATTGCTCCCTTGGCCACTTTCACAAGTTTTGTTCGCTCAAATATTACTTGAATTGATGGAAAACATCATTGATAGTGTCAATGATGTTGGCCCAGAGCATCTCTTTAATTTTTCCTAGTGGCTCTTGCAATGTTAAATCTTTTTCAAGGAACTTTATCCTCTCACCCATCCTTAGCTTTTTATGTGCTTCTTCTTTTTGTTGTATTCGGGCAATCTTATAGTTAGTTTCCAAGCTTTTCACTTTCTCCTTAACCATTTTTAGCTCTGTAGCCTGGATGGTCATATCCTCCATGGCTTTCACTATCTCTTCTGTCTTTTTTGTTTATGTGCCTGTAGTTGTAGACTTGGCTGTGATTGGCATGGCTGTAGCAGGTGGAGTTGTTGGCACTAAAGAGGTTGCTAATGTTGAGGGAACTAGAGTAGATACTGTGTGAATAAAAATCTGTGGAGTGGTGGCCAACTCATTCTGTTTAGACTGAATCAATGTGTCCAACTCCTTCTCTATTTATTTCAGCTGATCATTTAGTTTAAGAACAAAGTCCAAAATCTCTTCTTGTTCCTTCTGAGTTTCTAAGACTTTTGCAATTTATGGATGGTGAAGATGTGGAATTTTGAGCTGAATTTTCAAAGTAGCTATGTCATCATTATTCTTTTTAATTCTTTGGGATCATGTCCCAACTCTATGATTAATTCCTCCAACGACTTGATTCTGCTATCCTTGGCTTGTGAGGAGGCCTTTTCTTGTTGAAATTGTGCTGATATATCGCTTAGCGAATGTTGTAACTGGTGGGCTGCAACAGATTTTCTTGTCAAAGTGGAATATACCATCTCTCTTGTCTATTTATGCAATTCGATCTGGTCAATATGATGTATATCCTTTGCCTGCACTTCAAAATCTATCCTCTTGTAGTTAGCTAATCATCTGGGCTGCTGAGTGGTGGATTTCAGGAAAGTGATCTGCATTTTACCTTCTTTTACATCAAAGTTTGGCATAAGCCTTGTTTGGTTGGTGGGAGCCATTTTGAGGTACTCTGCATAGTTTTGGAGTTTTATCCTTTCATTCCTCACCTTTATTTCCTTGTATTTTTCTCTGATGTCCTAGTCTTGTCCAGCTGGATTTCTCAATGAGGACACTTCCACACTTTGTTGTCTTTCCAACACCTAAGTATGCGTTCAAGAAGGTTCTTGTGTTCCTCCAGAGGGAGTAGCATGCCTACTCCCTTCTCTTTCTGTGCTTGTTGCTCCAGCTATTTCTTCTGTGAATTCTTGCTCAGAGAAAGGATTTAACCTTTGCCTTTTGATATATGTTTGTGAAATGGCTTTACCTAAAGGATTGGTGTCGTCCCTATCTCTTTTAGGGTTCTTCTCCTCATTTAGGGGAGTTTGCAAGGTGGGGGGGTACTCATAATGGGCTTTGGTAGTCTTTTATGAGTTAGTTCTTCTAATAAATCTAGTTGTTCTGACTCTTCTTGCACCTAGGGTCTCTCTTCTGCTTATTGTTCACTGTGTGCCCGTGATTCCCTTTGGACTTGGGATTCTTCTAGTACTTGTGTGAAAGAACCTTCATCAAGCCTCCTCTCTAGATCAATTAATGCATTTCTAAAGCAACTTCAGTGAGATCTTTGTCTACTAGGGTATTCTCCACCCATTCCAATTAATTTGCATATTTCTCTATCTCATTGATTCTATGGTGGATATAGGAACACAACTTATTTCTCTATCTTCTATTGCAGATGAAATCAAAGGGATCATATCTCCATATGAAGCTTTGTTTTAGTCTGAGCCTTTGAATGATTTCTTCTATTTCTCTTCTAGCTTCTTGACTATTGCACACAAAGGGGCCTAGTTAATCTTTGATTATGAGTTCAGCCTTCTTCTTGGCTTTCACAAAATGTACCTCATCTGAGTTGATTATCTGTCTATGGTACTCCAGAGAAAATAACCTCATTGGGAGGTATCTGGGTAACTTGTATCGTGCTAACTCACAGCCATAGATCCTAATTTCAGTGTGATTTTGGTACAAGTACCAATCTCCCACTTTGTGTTATTTTGAATGTTGTAAGATCCTTCTGATATCTGAACTAATCCTTGGAGGAGGACTTCCTAGCAGCATGGTCACCACAGTATGTCCAAAAATATCTATGAAGTCTGTGTATGGATATGGTGATTCATATTTGTGGATCAAAGGAGTCGAGAAGACTACTGACTTAGGTTTTCCTCTCGTATCAAGTTTTTGAAGAGTAAATGGGAATTTATCAGCTTTAAAATATAAGGAAAGGTGGTACAAAACTGAGGAATACTTGAATACTCATTCATTGTCCATTCTTATGAATTTATCATGCATTTCATCTGCTATGAATTTGGCATAATCATATATGATTGCACGTGGTTATCTTGGAGTGAAGATGGACATGAAGGCTAGAATGATTTCATCAATATACTCACTAGTAGTATAGCCCAACACACTAGATATCATTGACATAATGTCCTGGCCGATTTTAGAAAATATGGTCCACATGTATGGGGGAGGATCCTTTGGAATAAATTTCTCTTCCACAATAAAGGTTTGGAATATTTCCGTAAGTCTGGCAGCAGTAACCTTGGGGAATTTGTCTAGGAGTTCTCTAATGGAAATAGGGGTCATATTTTGTCGTGGTTGCAGCTACAACATTTCATTGATGGATTCAACAGTAATGGTGAAAGGTATAGTATGGTCAGGGTACATCACTGCTCTTCAGTTGGGAAAGTAGTTTGCATGAAAATAATGGACAATTTCTGGAAAGGTATGTGTTAGCGCTTGAAATTTCACCTCAGGCTGAGAAAGGCAAACCTCAAGGCAACATCAAAGCATTTAGCCTCGTAGCTAGCCCTACGGGGCACGAGAAGGCTCTCTCCGGTCTATCTCGTAAAATCTTCAATAGATGAGATGACCAATGGGGTAAAACTAATTTTAGGCT
This sequence comes from Pinus taeda, assembly GCA_000404065.3. NCBI lineage: Eukaryota > Viridiplantae > Streptophyta > Pinopsida > Pinales > Pinaceae > Pinus > Pinus taeda. The sequence goes on along the minus strand of APFE031502063.1, from coordinate 430 downwards.
AGTAAATTGATCAAAAGGGTTGATTTGGGGTTTTTAGGGTTTTTGGTGGAAAATTGAGGGGATGGCAATTTTGGGTGCGGGGATTGCACACATTTTCTGCAGGGGGTTCTTTGGGGCGAGGTAGGAGCTAAGGAGAGCAAACAATAACTTTGAATTCTCCTTAAACAGTAGGAAACATTGAAATTAAACAAACTTAGAAGCATAGCATGGCAAGCATGAATTCTGACTTTAACACTTCGTTTGTTTAATGTGCAGAAGTAAAGAAAGGAAATGAATCACATAACACACTTACAGGTACATAGAGAAACACACCATCAATACATGTAACCACAAGAATCCCAAAAAGGACTGTAAAACCCTGGTCTTCCTTAGCCAAAATTTGCAGAGATACAGTGGAATAATACAATGATAGCTTCTCCCTCAAGAGTCC
>APFE031502059.1:120327-133391 GCA_000404065.3 Pinus taeda | reverse complement strand
TACAACATGTCTTTCGAAATTCTAGAGTAATATTTATCTTATCCCCACTAATATTTTCTTCAAATTCATTATGAATAAATCTAACCCTTTGGATGAAAGTCATATAAATCCTATATTCATTATTTGTATTATGATCCCATGCTAATAACTTTTCTTCCGTATTTGATAAACCAACATAAATGATACATTTCATTGTTTCAAAATGTGGGTTATTGGGATATTCCTCTGTCAATTTCCTTTGAGATTCTACAGAATGGTTCCCCCAAGCACATAATAATTGTATTCTAAACATTTTGGCTTGTCAAATGCCTCTTTGTTGGGAAATTTAACTGGATCAACAAGAATCATGCAATTAGCAACATTAGCATATGGATTGTACCTCATCAATGTCTTCAAGTTATAAACATGCAGATGGTGTGGCTTTCTCATTTGATATTTAAATTCTCCTTCACTTGTGATCCAGGTTCCTTCAGCTACTAGAATCATCCAAGGTATTTTACTTCTGTGATTTTGTTAGAATTTCAATTTAAAGAGAATAAAAGAACATATGTGCATGTGTAAAAAAGAGGAAACATGACAACGATCAACAAATCATGAATGCAATGTATTTGATAATGGAGTTCATCTAGTGTGAACTATGTCTCTAAGCCCGGTGTCAAGGTGGTGGAGGTTACTTCATATAATGTTGGAAATTATGATGATGTACATGGACAACACTTTGTAATAGAAAGGTCATATGCCCTCAAACATGAGTGGCTTGTCTCTCCATGATACATTCTGCTTACAATAATTCTCACTTAAGAAGGTTTCCTCTCAACAAGACAAACTAAAATGATCTCACACAACGTAGCAGTGAGTATTCCTTCAACATAGTTATACAGGGATCTCCATAAAAATACATGGCATGAAAAGCTTAATACATCTCACATAATGTGGCAAAAGTGATTCAATATCATAACATCAAACAGGGATCTCAAAACATAATACATCATCTCAGCAATTATGAAGGAACACATGACATGATTGATTCATGTACCTTCAACTCTAATGTTTGCTGAAAATGGAAGGATAAACTACAAACACTAACTACCCCACTAAATTTCGATCGTTGAGAGGTGTAAAATCGACTATCAATTTGTCGAATTCCAATACTGTCAAAATCTGTCCAGTAGGAATATTTTACATTCCACTTATATTCTTCAAAGATTCTATTCTTTGGGCTGAATGTAGATCTGCAACTCAGATCACAAATATGATCTCACCATCATGATCCTTACAAGATTCTGATACTTTTGAGTATAAAGTTGGTTGCATTCTAACTCTCGCGGATTTCAGCCTCTATGGAACTTGGAAGATTCCTTCAAGATTCTTCAAAGACTCTTCTCTATTGGAGATCTGCAAATATTATGCTTAGATGGTGATTATAATTTCATGATTGTGTTCCCTATGAAATTCTAGTTAAAATGACTGTAAAATTCATATCATTCTAACAAAATGGAAATTTACCTCGCAAGGAATCTTCTAAGCATTTTGAGATTCTCTACAAAAAAATTATCTCCAAATTTGTGCCATCATTCTACCTCTTGGAACTACATCAAGTTTCCACTCCTGGCTCAGGGTTCCGTAGTCTAGGCATGGTTCCACCATTGCTCACTATTATATACCTACGGGGGTAATATGGGGTACAAAGGGAGGTACCCAAGGTAATAATGTAATAATGGGATGGGCCATAGTAATAAATAAGGGTTAACCCATGTCATGTAAGGGACCACAAGTAGTTAATAATAATGTAAGGGGCCCATGGTATTAGTTGATGGTATGAGGAAACCATGGTAATGATGCATGGTATTGTATGTATGAGGCCTATATAGAGGCTAGAGATCCACATGGAGAGAGAGGAAGAGAAGTATTCTTGTATGAACAAGCATATGGCTTGTGGAGTGTTCTCCTTCCTTAAGGAGTGAATGTATGGTGTTACCCTACCTTAAGGGTTTGATCAATAAAGAATCATTTCATATTATTTCTGGGTTTATTTCTATTATCTTATATTTTTGGGTCAGATCTACAACAGAAACCTCCTAGTGAAGTTACAAATTTTGTAACTTCCAGGTTGTCAAAATTTGTTACAACATAGGCTCCAGTTGGGGATTGCTTCCTCTTGTGGGACGCAGAGAACCTAGTAGACCAGCTGCCTTGAATCTATTAGGCATGGAGTCAATTCATAAACCTATAATTTGCAAATCTGAAACCATATTGTTTGTACTAATCTAGAGACTCTTTCACACTGAAATCTGAAAACTAAAATACATTGAAGTGAAACAACTGACACTGTAAGTGGAAATAAGCACAACAATGCCTAATTCATTGGGCTATGAATTCAATCAGTCAATCAATAATAATTTTACTCCTTTCAATCCCTCAGAAGTGCACTCAACCAAACCAAACTTCATACTGCAAACTTGAAAAACAAGCTAAAACAACTATTGATCTACTGCATTAATCAATAAAATGCAAACCCATTGATCTACTGCACACTGAATCTGAAAATAACTAATTCAATCCCACATAGCCTCTACCTATTTGAGCTAAAAATTTGCATTGTTAGATGTAATCAAATTTCCAGTGTAACCATGTGGGAAGTGGATTAACTGGCAGATCACTTTGCATGCAGTTGAAGATGTAAAAAATATTTACAATATGAAAGACAAATTCCATAGGTAACTGATACTTACAACTGAAATTTGAAAGCCACATCATCTGTAAGCTTCTGAAGTTTCTGATCATAGTAGAGAGTAAGAGAAATATGCTACTAAATTCTACCATCTCTATGAAAAATAAAAACATGCAATTGCATGCTATTATCATAGCTAGAGATGCACTTATCATTTTGAACCAGCAGAATCTGAAATCCATTGGAATCGCCATATGATAAAGTGGAGTTACCAAGTGAAAGAAATGCAACCAATATCAATTGTCTCATATTTTTTCACCAACAAAGAGTATATCTAATCGTGATCCAGGGAAAAAATTCTTCATCACTTCATTCCCCAGCAACGACGCCAAATGTTGTACTTGTTTCTCGTAGGCAGTTCTTGGCTGCAAAAACTATGCCAAGAGACCAACTCAACCAATATTTAGGATCAATCTGGCCCTTGAACCAAAGGGGGATCCCTGAAATGTTATGAGGCCTTTTTTAACATTTTTCATTGTCACTAGATAGCAGCCTATGGAGCATAATGGCTAGATCTATGATTTATCATGGGTGGTTATTGATGCTTACACAATCTCTATCCATGAATAAATCCTTCTCTTGCAGAATCCTTGGTCAAAGTGCCAACATCTAGTTTGACATAATGTCATGATTTTTAGAGAATTTGACATAAGAATATAAGAGAATACTTGATAATTAAGTAGTTATGTTGAATACTTAATCAACTAGATATAGTGGATGCGTGTAGAAGATTTCTACAGCCAAACAGAACATATTCAAGAGATGACAGAAGGCAACAATTAAAATATGTAGAGGAATTAACCAAGACAAACAATTCAGTTAATTAATATCTTTAAATGATTATAACTTTGCAGGGGCTTTCAGAGGGATTAACACTCAATTTATTCTTACCCAGATCTGATATGTTACCTTGAACATGTGCAGAAATAAAGTATGAACGTACTGGAAAAACATACAAGAAAAACAAATTATGTCATGAACTGGGGCTAGAATACTTCAATTAGGAATTTTGTAATAAAATGTCTACAAAGCGACAAGGTCTTGGCATCAAAAGTCAACCCCTTTACATTACAATTGAAACAATATATAGAACATTACATTAAGCTGACTGTGTCTAGATTTTTGGAATAAAAATCTGAACAATAAACTAAAAATAAAAATAATCTCTGAAAAACTACAGGAAATTTGGAGTTGTTTGCAAGTCTTATCCCTTGAACTCTTGAGTTGCTTAAACTGTCTACAGGAAAACTGCACTTTGATCCCAGTTTGTTGATCTTCTGCTGCTAGGTGTCCTTTGAAGGTTGATATTTATGCCTCTAAATCCGAATAAGGATAATTAAGGATCTTCCTCCTTCTTCAAATGCTAAAATCATGTCTATAATATGGTTAACTGATCTTTGTTGTTAGGTGTCCTTTGAATAAATAATTTCATCCCGTAAATCCATCCATCTCCCTTGGAAAATCTTGAACTGCTTGCCATGGTGCCAAACATACTGCTAAAAATCCTCCTGATGCTCTAGCTAATTCATCTTCTGCTTATCAGGTCACTTCCAAACAATCAAAACCATAAAACATGGCGGAGTAGAGGTTGTGACTATAGGCTCAGTCTTCCAGGGCTAAGCCCTTTACCTGGGGAACAGGGGGTTGATTCTTTGAAATATTGTCATAATTTTTGGTCGTCTAGAATAAAGATTTGAGACTTGGTGGAAAAGGAGGCCGATTCTTTGGAATGTTGCACTACATGGGACCACAGCATATGTTCCTGGACCTTTACAATATAGAAACTTTTCAATTGGTGATTTCATAATGTTGCATTTGTTTGCACCCTCCAAGATTTGTAATATTCGATATGTGATAGCCCTTGTTATCCGCCCCAACATTTGGTTCTTTGATCTCTTTGCAACCGTGGGCCATCCCTCACATCAGAGCCCCTCTATCAGCGATTTTCAATTGGCGATTTAAATTTGATGCACAATACGCCTCACGCTGTGATTGTTGATATCTGATATGTGACGTCATCACTATCACATGTCACCTTGTGAGTGGTGACATGTGTCACCCTTTTTTGGTCTCTTATTAACCCTAAAAATGTTGAATCTTCCTGCCACGTGTCTACCGTATCGCCATGTCATGATGATGTCAGCCACCATGTGGACCTTATCGGATCCATTCACTACCCACCACATGTCCCTTGTCAGAACCAATCATATTGGGCCACGCACCCATTTGGAGGAGAGAGAAAAGGCATGTCCATGCTCTATTTTATGATGAAAATCCTTTGTAAATTCCTTTCGATGTTGCCTGGGGGTTTAACACTATCGGCCCTTTCAATGTTGTAATTTCACATATCGAAACTTTTAAAATGTGATCACTCTACCTCATTTGCAAATCGCCTATCGCCTATCGCTAATTGTTGTTTCGCTCTAACCTCCGCTTCTTGCCTCTCCAAATATCCAATATGCAGGATCTAAGACTCATAATTAGGCTTTTCCCCCTTTGTTTTCTAGTTTTAAAGAGTAAACTTCAACTTTCTCTAACTTTTGATCCGGAATTCAGATTGAAAAGTTGTATATATTGTTGGAAAGCTTATTCTAACCACTTTATCATGAGAACACCTGCAAGGTCATTTTACAGAATCTTGATAAGCAAAAAAAAAAAAAAAAAAAAACTTCCCAACCTTAGATTGGTTTTGACCATAGGACTTCAAAGACTGAATGACTTTTTAGACAAGTAAATCTTTAGGCTATGACACCTAGTGATTCATAAGCTAAGTTACAATAGGAATAAAGGAAATATTAAAAGGAAAAGTAAGTAACAATTCCTTCTCTCCAACATTTGGCATAAACATTTCAAAAGCATTACAATCATCAAGAAAAAATACTTTGTAAATTTACAATTTTGATTCTAGCAAGGGAAAACCATTGGATTGGTTGAGAATTTGCTTAAGAATATGGTGTGTTGAGGGAAAGGGTGCATCTTTTAATTTTTGTTTCCTCAAACTTGAAACAAGAATGTCAAAAACGTTTTTTGTTACAACAACCTCCACTTCATAGGAACCTACAGGGTTTGCAAAAAGTGCTACAGGAAAGTCACAGGTTTCTACAAGAAGCTTGGTAATAGACAGCATTGCCCTCAAAACCTATGAAGGTGGAAAGAATCATGAGGAAAAGGGGGCAGTGACATCCACATCAGTGTGGGATATCATGAAAGTCATCTGAGGCATAAGAAAAGAACAACATGGCAAGAAGATGGATAGGTTTCTCAGAGGATGAGGAACAGTTTCAGCAAGGGGTATAATGGGCCTCTAAATTAGACACAAATTAAGGCCCATCTAACCTTTCTTAGGCATATGAAGGCTATATTAAACCTATCCTTCTACACTTAATAATGTTTTTTTAGCTTTAATATGTTCATTAGGAAGGTTTAAAGATAATTGCATATTTGTGCCTAAGATTATTTATTTTTGTATAATATTGTGAGAATATTAGCAGAATATGAAGATTTGGAGGAGGAGATAATCTATTGACTTTCTACCTATTGCAAGAGGATCAATATTGGAAAATAAATCAATAGGATATTATGATATTATTGCACAAATTCTGGAGCTCCAATGATTGATAAAATATAGGAATGTGTTCCCTATCATTTAATGCAAATTCCTAGTGTTGGGAACCAGATCCATTATTTGAGGGATTTTGGAGGGGAAAGCTTCTTCCTTTCAAGAATAATTCTTCCTCATCATTTTGAATAAGTAAAAATTTTAATTTTCCTCTAGAGGCATGTATTTCTTAGTCTTCTTGTGGAAAAAAAATGGTGTTTTTGCAGCTCTACTTTCATTTCTCGCGTGGATAAACTTGGATTGATTCAAATAATGAAGTTTGGTGCCATTTTTAGCTTATAAAGATTGTTCTCCTTCATAGGAATCTAAGTATCCTTGGGATTTTTCATCCCAAGAGCCTCAGAGCCCTTTTGTATAATTTTATTTTCTTCTTTTTACTTCTTATTCACACGCATCTCTTATTTTTCCTATTTCTACATTTAGTATTGGTGATTTTTTGTTGTAGGATTGGGTTAAATGGTTGAGGTGAGTTATTTTGCATGTTATTTACATATTCACAAGCATGATTTCATCCTTGGAACATCTTTGTAATGTCATAGTCATCATTGAGCTACTTGGATTAGATTACTTATTCACAAATCTAAAAAATTTGGAAGTCCCTTGTAGCAAATAGTAGTAATTTTTTGCTATTTTTAGAATGTGTGAGATTCATTTTAGTTTATTACACTTGTATTATGTCATAAGAACGTTGAATTTAATAACAAAATTTACCCCATTTCATTTTCACTTTATTAGGTTGTGTATTTAATAGGTTAACTAACTCACTAATTCTTGAATTTCCATATTTTAGACTAGTAATTGTCTGCTATTTTTTAGCACGTGTGAACAAGGGTATTTTGGAGTGATTTCACTTGGAATGGAGACTTAATACATCCTACTCAATAAATAAAAAATTCACGTCCCATTTTCATTTAATTTGCTTGGCCATTTGTTGAGTTCTCTCCTCCTGTAGCAATTTTGTCTTCTCCTGTAGCAAATGTGTCCCTTCGTGTAGCAAACATGTAACGCCACTTTCCTTCATTAGTTTTGATCCCCACTGAAACTATGAATTAGTATAGATGAATAATGACCCCCAAATATGATTTTATGATCAGGGGAAGCTCCTAAGTCACTCCAACCCTTCATATTATTCATTGAAAAAACAAAGTAGACTTAGTTTCTTTATCACAAGTATGATGCAAGTAGGTTACTGATTTACAAGCAAGTGTGAACTAGGTAGATGGTACATGTAATTCTGATTGGTAGTTTGGTGAATTATGCAAGATAAAATGCCTTCTTTATGCAAGTAGATTAACCTTTGTCCTTTCATGAATTGATTAGTTAGCATTTACAAGTTGAACAAGTAGCATTACCATTTGTTGCAAATCGAGTAAAAATTTCATTTTTGCAATTAGTTTAGGCTTTGATTTCATGAAATTCACTCCATTACATCAAATCAACAAAAGAATGACACTTTTTATGTTGCACATATAGTGTCGATACCTTTTAAGTTTGTACAAACCTTGGGTTGATGATTAAAGTTGGTAGCCTTGGGAGTTGCAGCATTCTTGTTGCAATACGGGGGCTCATGACTTTCAGTTTTTAAATCCTTCTCATAATATTTAAAATTAATTATATGCAATCTTACATTATTTCATATTTTAAATACTGCTAATATTTCTTTTACGCTTTTTCAGTCTTTAAACCCACGACAATTTAGTTATTATATTATCATCTTTAGAATTAAATAATAATTCAAAACCTTACAATGAAAAAAATGTTGGCGAGAACCCTAGGAAACGAAACTATGGAAATTTCTCTAATTAATATAGATGTCATTGTACCTCATTGTATATTAATATATTCAAAATATATTCAAAATCTCACAGCTTATTGTCCATAGCATAGCATAGCCACTTTATGCCCTGTAAAAAATTGTAAATGATACCATGGGGAATAAATGATGATTCTATCTGTACTATTGAATAACATTTTGTACTGTTGCTACCATAAAAAATAAATAAATAAATAAAAAGGTGCAGAGTATTATATAAAATTTTGTTGCAAATTCTTAAATGAATAGAGTACATACACAGGAAAGTATGATATCATTTGCATAAAGAAATGATTGAGAATTACATAAAATTATATTTCAAATTTTAAGATGAATAGAATAAATACAAATAAAAATATGTTATCATCCGCACAAAGAAACATTCACATTCATTCATAATGACAATGGCATTCATGCAATGTTTAAATGAATAGTTGCAGCGCCCTCCCCCCTTGGAAAACCCAAATTCAGATAACATATTGAATCAACAATTAGTTTGTGCACGACCGTGTGCAAGGAAAACAAAGAGTGGGAGTCCCTCACATTATTGTATCATTACTTGCATTTAAATATATGGCTTGGGATTTTGTCTTTTTTCCATTTTTCAAATAGACTTGGGGATTTGTCTTTTTGTTGTTTTTTCAAATGGAACAGTTGAAATTGTTTTTTTCCCTTTTTTTTCTTAATGAAATAAGAATGTTACAGATATAATTATTTGTAACTATCTAACCAATCCCTCTACATAAAATGGAATGATTAAAGTAAGAGAATGTGAAAAATCGGTGACCTGATTCCTACTGCAGCAAACTTATGATATTTCTCCTATTTGTTAAATTACTTGAACAAATTACTTGCAGTTTCCTACAACAAATATCGAAATACATACACTGCAGCCTACACAAAATAAAATATTGTGGAAACTAAATACTGCACTGGAGAGAAATCAACACACACATACACACGGTGTTCTTAGAAAAATGTCCCCGGAAAAAAAAAACCCAACTTGGGAAAACCGGTGCAGCAGCTAAAGGTTTTATTTATTATGAAGTAGTAATCTGAGTAAACATTGTTGGATGCCCAAACTAGCTATCTGATACAGAGAAAATCTGGTAAATATTTAGTGAAAAACCACACTATTTCTAGAGATCCGACATTGATTGGGAACTAGAATGAAAGCACCACACTGCCTCTGTGCAGCCTCTGTGTCAATCCTACACAAAATTGCATCACAATCTTTGGGATCTACATCACCTCCTACTCTAATCTCTTATTGTCTATAAATTTGACCCTCTAACCCTTCGGTTTCACACCCTGACTTCTGGCATTAGACTCGACTCTCCCATCTGAATTTCGAACTCCCTCTGAAGCTTTGTGTTGCCTCTATGTGACACTGCACTACCTCTTTGAACCTCTCTATGCCTTTTATGCCTTTCACTCTTTGGATCTAGAAAACTCTCCTCTAGAATACTATCTCTGCCCCTCACTACTAGTGGATCACTTGATCTCTCTCTGGAAACTCACCATTGCTACTCTTGAGAAATTCGATCTCTCATCTCTGTCACTTTATATGTTCTCCAAGTGCCATCGAACTCCTTCTTATAATCTCTCGTTGGAGCTCCAACAGCCAAGATTAAAACATGATCAAGGGCTAATATTAATTGGGAGTTGATCCTCGTCTTCTTCTAGAAGATTCACACTTGATTTAATTAATACCCTTTAATTAACCAAATTTCCTAAGTTTAGACTTAGGGAAGCATTTAAGAGAGTTAATTATTTTAGTTAAACATTCTCTAGGTGTAATTTTCCCAAACGATTTTTGGGTTTTGGAGAATGCATGTGTCTTAGCCTCTCTGTGAAATTTGAGGCAAGAGCACATATGATGCTACAGAAATCAACACTCCCTCTTAGCGAGAAATGTGCTCTAGTGTTGCAACCCACTGAAGCATCGCTTTGTCTATGTTGCGTTGTCGATGTCTAGATCTACTGCCCACCAACTACTACACAAGTCTGATATGAGCTACATATGTGTTGTTGTTGGCCTTGTTGAATTGCTGCCAACATTGCATCTGCACTGCAACCCCCTCTCCATTTGTTGTTTTTGTATCTGCAATTGCTACAATGGAAAAACATCCAAAATATTGACCAATTGTGTTTAATATGATGTATCCGTCGTCCGAGTTCTGACTGCTGCTAGCCTTTGCGCTATCGCAGAAGCCTCTACATTGTTGTTGACTTTACATTGTGCCAACTGCACTGCTACCAACTATGCTCTGCGATGCTCAATCTCATACCACTACTAACTACTGCATCTGTCACTCTAGCACCTAACTGCACCAACTGTCACTGGTCCATCCTACTATTGCTGACTATGGGCTCTTGTAGCAAGGTGTTGATCCAAGAGGTGGACTTCCTCAAGTATCCTACCTATCCTTGTATCTCTCTAGGGCTACAACTCCAAATCGCCCCACCTCACTCTTGGAGGCATCTCGGTAATCATGACAAACTCCTCTTCCAATCTTGAGAACAGTCTGTCAATCTTAGCGGATGAAGCATGTTGATCGCGCTTCTCCTCCTTGTCCTTTCTGAGAGAAAATCGAGTGTTGTAGTGGCCCATTTCGCCACACCTAAATCACTTGATCTGCTAAATATCATTCTTTCTTCTACGTTTCTCCTACTGCCCATTTGATGCAAGGGTCACGCCCTCCTCTTCCTTCACCTGCTTCATCCCACTGCTACTACTTCCACTAATGGTGGCCTTCACCAAATCACACCTCATTTCATCCTGTTGCATATCAACCCACAAACATTCATAATCTGGCAGTTTTTCTATGCCCAATATACTCTAGACAAAAACTTGTCAATCTTCAAAAATGATATTTAGTGGCAATCGTACAAACTCTGAGGGCTGGGGCGCTGACCCTACTAAAGCCATCTGGTCTGGGACATCCTAAAGCCTCATAAGGAATGGGTCCACATGCTCCCATTTATGCATCCTTGTGCATCTCATCTTCTCCTCTAAGTACATCTTCCATTGCTCGGCAATTCCTTCGTACAACATAGCTAATGCTTCCCACACCTATCAAGCAGTATCTTTGCCGGATATATGGGATACCACATGATCTCGAACCCTGTCAAGAATGATCCTCTTAGCTCTCACTATCTCAACCTTGTACTTCTTGAGTGGATCTGCATCGGCAAGTATAGCTACCACACTATCGACATAAGTTTTGAGATCGTGCTCATCTAGAAGGCAGGAGATCCTAGCCCTCCAGATCACATAGTTGGAGGCTCCGTCCAACCAATCTGTATCTATCAACTCAACTGATGACATCTCTCCTCAAAAAAGTCAAATTGCTTCCTCTTCTCCTCTACGCAGCTACTACCCAGCTATTCGTACTCCCTACTGGAGTGCAAAATCTCGCACACAATTATTGCTTCTTTGCTTGGAAAACTCGAACTTTTTAGCTAGAATTCCTTTGAGGAAGAAACTCCCTCATTATGTGTTATTATCCCCTTCTAACGTTATTATGTTAGCAATTGCTGCAAAATAACTGTGTCCCAACTAAAGATCTTCTCTGCAAAGAAAAATATGCTGCTCCATACTGCCTCTGGAAAGCTTTGATCTAGAGAATCTAATTTCTCTGTCGACTCACTTAGAGAAATAGATCTCACTCAAAAATTCGACCTCCTTGGCCCAAGGACTGTGCTGCCTCTGCGATTTCAAACTGTTGCCAAGGCAGGATTTCGAACCTCCTTCTTCCTTTCTTCTCTGAGCTCTCCGACTTACGATCCGTGCTCTGATACCATGTGAAAAAACGATGACCCAATTATTACTGCATCAAACTGATGATATTTCTCCTATTTGTTAAATTACTTGAACAAGTTACTTGGAGTTTCCTGCATAAAATATCAAAATACATACACTGCAGCCTACACAAAATAAAATACTACGGAAACTAAATACTGCACTGGAGAGAAATCAACACACACATATACATAGTTGTTTTTGGAAAAATATCCCTGGAAAAACCCAACTTGGGAAAACCAACGGAACAACTAAGGATTTTATTTATAATGCAGTAGCAATCTAAGTACAAATCATTGAATTCCCAAACTGGCTATTCGATACAGAGAAAAATTGGCAAAGAGTTAGTGAGAAAAATCTCACAGTGTTTCTACAGATCCAATAATGATCAGGAACTGGAAGGCAAGCCCCACGCTGCCTTTGTGTCAATCCTACGCAGAACTACGTCGCAATCTATGGGATCTACGTCAACTCCTCCTATGATATCATGATGTATGGAAATTCTACCCTCTAGACCTCCGGTCTCACACCCCGACTTCTGGCACTAGATCTCTACTCTCGTAGCTGAATTTCAAACTCCCTTTGAAGCTCTGCGCTGCCTCTCTAAACCTCTCTATGCCTTCTTTACCTTGCACTCTCTGGATCTGGAAAACTCTCCTCTAGACTACTATCTCTGCCCCTCACTGCAAGAAGATCACTTGATCTCTCTATGGAAACTCCCCTCTGCTACTCTTCATAAATTCACTCTCTGATCTCTCTCACTTGATATGTTCTCCAAGCCCATCGAACTCCTTATTATAATCTCTCGTTGGAGCTCCAACTGCCAAGATTAAAACATAATCAAGGGCGAAGATTAACTGGGAGTTGATCCTTGTCTTCTTCTAGAAGATTCACACCCGATTTAATTAATACCCTTTAATTAAGCAGATTTCATAAGTTTAGACTTAGGGAACCATTTAAAAAAGTTATTTATTCTAATTAAACCCTCTCTAGGTGTAATTTTCCCAAACGATTTCTGGGTATTGGAGAATGCATGTGTCTTAGCCTCTCTCCGAAATCTCAAGGCAAGAGCACATCCGATGGTACAAAAATCAAC
>APFE031502059.1:94461-109480 GCA_000404065.3 Pinus taeda | reverse complement strand
TATGAACCCTTAGATTAATAAGCCCTAAGGGATTAATATTATAAACCCAAGGGATTAATTCTAAAACACTAAGGTATTATAAACCCAAGGGAGTAATATTATAAATGCAAGGTATAGAAACCCTAAGATAAATATAATAAACTCTAAAATAAACATGGTTGAATGTGATTGACTATGGTTCATTTTCATATTGAGACCATCTTTGTCACAAAGCGACGTTGGACAATGGTTGATCTTGGTTCAACATGATTGATTTTCATATCGAGGCAATCTTTATCACATTGCGATGTTAGACCATGGTTTATTTTCATATTGAGAAATTCTGTCACAATGTGACGTTTGACCATGGTTGACCATGATTATAAATGCAAAGGATTTATATTAAACCAAAGGATTTATATTATAAACCTTATGAATAATATTACACCCTAGGAATATGAACCCATAGATTATTAAATCCAACGGATTAATATTATAAACCAAAGGGAATAATAAACCCAAGGGATTAATACTAGAACCCCAAGGAATTATAAACCCAAACGAGTAATATTAAACCCAAGGGATTAATATTATAAACCATAGGTATATAAAACCTAAGATAAATACTATAAAACCTAAAATAAACATGGTTGACCATTTTTTACCATGGTTGATTTTCATATTGAGACAATATTTGTCACAATGAGACATTTGGACCATGGTTGTGAATGGTCGACCATGATTATAAACCTAAGGGATTTATATTAAATGTTATGATTAATATTACAAACCTTATGAATAACATTATACCCTAGGAATACAAACCATTAAATTGATAAACCCAAGGGATTGATACGTAATCTACAGGTTTAAAAAACATATCTTATCATAGAGGTCTCATACTTATTTGAGAATCACTATGAAGCATTTTTACCTTATATATTGGCTTCATTATCATCTATTAGGTCATAGATACATTTTTCATTCATTTATAGATCAAAACATAAGGAGAGCCATACATCATCACTGTCATGATACATGATTATAACCAGCATAATAACAATAGAAATATCAAGGATACATCAAGCATAGAATCCACATATAAACCAGTACATTTACACATAAGGTACCAAGGAAATAACCTCTTATTAATGAATTCAAAAGCCAACCCAGGATGGGACTACCATGTTCCACCCGACCATAGATTGGTTGAGTCAGGTCTCTCTTCAGCCAATCATCCCCATGAAATATTCCAAGCATGAACGTGGGACTCAACCAAAAGAACTAACCATGGAATCTGAGGCTAAACTCTCACCCTCATCAATAGAAATCATGATTTACCGCAATCCACACCAAATCACTAGGCCAACACAATAAACATGTAATAAAAGGCTTTAACATGATATCCACCAGATCACTAGGCCAAAACAAGCGTGGAATCCACCAGATTTCTCCACCTACGCTGCGAGGAATTTTCCTGTCTCCTAGTCTCTCATACTTTACCGCAATCCACAAACTGATCCAAGGATCACTAGGCCCTATACTGAGAGTCCACCCTCTAGGCTTTACTATATATCTCGCCATTCACTGGCAAGGATTCCTAGGCCTAATCAAGGGCAACCACCTATAGGCTTTACCATATATCCCACCATTAACTGGTCAAGCATTCCTAAGCCCACCGAGGCACACAATACCTGGCTTTACCACAACCCACAATTTGGTTCAGGGGTCACCAGGCCAGTGGCTTTACCACAATCCACAATCTAGTTCAGGGATCACTAGGCCATGTGTTCTTTCTTTCTGAGATCCACCTCACTTAGCTTCGAATCCATATGGAAATCTAGCTCAACCAAAACATGAGAACCCATCACACCATGGCTATCCAAAAATGGCAAGGAGAGATTGAAAGCATTGTCACACCTAGAAAAACCCATTCCATAATAGAAAAATACAGTAGTTGACCACGATTGGTTCTCATATTGAGACAACCTTTCTCACAATGTGACGTTGGACAATTGTTGACCATGGTTGATTTTCATATTGAGACAATCTTTGTCTTAATGCAATGTTGTACCGTGGTTAACCATGGATGATGATCAAGGTAGATGTTGGTGGCCACCCGCCTATTCCAATTGGACCCCCACCACTGTCTCTTTCAGTTTTTTAGTTTCCTTAATTGTAGCATAGTTTACTGTTTTTGGCAATTTTTCGAGTCCTAAACTTTCGAAGCCATTTTGAGGCCCTAAACGATATTTTTTTGGGATAACTGAGGTTGTAGTCCTTGGATATATCTTTCTAATGAGGTATTGTGCGTGTGAAACGGAGATCGTATGCCAAAGTTATGACCCCGGGAAGTTGATGTACCAATTTACCCAAACGAGGCCCATAGTTTTGGCGCATCATCTCCTAGGGTTAGTTTTTTTATGCTTATGGTTTTCCATTATTTCTCAATAATAAATAGGCCTTCGAGCCTCATTGTAACAAAGTTCAAAGGAATGTAGCCGCCACATCTCTTCTAAGAGATAAGCTACCATCGCCATAGCTAGTCTTATTTCCATTATGTTGTAAGCATATTTCAGTATTTGATATGATGAAATGAAGTGTTATTTCTTTTGCATCTTTGTATTTATGGTTATATATGTAATTTGTTGCATCCTTGTTTAAGTTCGAATTAGATGACCATGTTTCCACAATGTGACATTGGACCAAGAGACAATCTTTATCACAATGTGACCATGGTTGATTTTCATGTTCAGACAATATTTGTCACGATGTGATGTTGCAACATCGTTTACCATAGTTGTCACAATGTGACATTGGACCAAGAGACAATATTTGTCACAATGTGACCACCCTTATTGACCATGGTTGACTATGTTTGACCATGGTTGATTTTTATATTGACACAATCTTTGTCACAATGCGACATTGGAACATGGTCAACCATGGATGACCATGTTTATCACAATGTGATAAGGGACCAAGAAACAATTTTTGTCACAATATGAGCATGGTTATTTACCATGGTTGATTTTCATATTGAGACAATCTTTATCACAATGTGATGTTGGAACATGGTTGACCATGGTTGATTTTCATATTGAGACAATCCTTGTCACAATGCGACATTGGACCATTGTTGATCATGGTTGACCGTGATTGATTTTAATTTCGATACAATATATGTCACAATACGATGTTGGAACATGGTTGACCATGGTTGATTTTCATAAAAAGCAGAAATACACAAAGCTTCTTACAATACGAGATCTCAGAGTTCTTTGTCCAAACGATGACTTGAACTGCTGCCGATCTCTCGTTTTATAGAATTTCTAGCGAATCTAAATCTAGCTAAGACATGATGCAAAAATAGAAATAATTGAGGGTCCTGTCGGTATTTCTTTCACTGACGGTGTCTACTCAATCTTTCCACTACAATAATTTAGCTACAACATGTTACCACATTATCACATTGCTAGCTAAAGATTCTACCAGGGTCCCATCGGACTTCTGTCTGAATCATAGTCATTATCCTGATCAGAAGGATCATGTGATGGCTCGTACTCATCGAGTATCTTCTGGTAGTGGCGTTCCATCAACCTGTTGTATTCTTCGTCGATATCTGATGTTGGGTCCTGGGCATCTGTCCACTCGTCCCGTAAAATAGATGTTGTTGCTTTTCCTTTGGTATCTCCATCTAACATTATCGTCCTTTGGGATGCTGCTTTTGAAGATTCTCCCTTTTCCGTATCTGTCTTTATCCTGTGGAGGCCCGGTTGCTGAGGCGTGTACATGGCTTCATGTTTCTCCCATTTGTTTAGAAAAGGTAAAGCGTTGATCTCAATATCAAGAAAAGAGTCTTTGAAAACATTTCTGATGGTGTGGGACCTCTGTACCATTAATTCGATGTCGTTTAAGAGTTCCCATAGCATGCTGAACCCAAGCTCTACAGTTATTGCTCATAAAATCTTTATGTTGCCACCCTAACTCGAAAATCATTGAAGTGCAAATTATTTTCGAAATCATCAAACTTATTATATGAATGACATTATTATTCCAATTAGGTGAGAGAACACTTATGGTGACCAAAGCTTTTTGATTAACTACAAATTTTAACACTTTGGGTTCTCCCTGTAGGTCATCCATTTTATGTAGAACCTGAATTTTTTCTACCAGCTTTAAATTTCCAAACTCATGGAACCAACCAACATGCTGCTTAATCATTTCTTCATTGTTGCTGGTTTCAATTTCTCCGATCCTTTCGTGACTGAAAACTTGTGCAAACGGATTGGGATCAATGCTTTCTCTTAACCTGAGACTGTGGTAATCCCAAGGAGATGAAAAGGTTCTGAGATATTGCAATGTTCTCTGAATGCACTGTGATATTCTCGTGGTTGGCTTTTTTCTGCATAACCCATATTTTATATCCCAATCAACAAATCCTTCAAATATTTCATAAGTAGGGAACGTGTCGTTTGCTGCATAATCTTCATCAAACCTTTGCAGAAAAGAGGCTTTCAATTCTTCAAAAATATCAGGGATTTTCAAAGATAAAATGAATTTTCCTACTTCAGGTTTTATAGGAATTTCTTTAAGATATAGGATTTTAGCTCCTGTAAAGATAGTTAGGGCAAAATCCACTCCTCCAATAAGCTGATAAAAATTTAAGATTTTGAGGGTCCAGATTATTTTGTCAGTATATTTGCTAGACCACAGATCAGATAAACTCCTAAAAAAGAGTTTCACCTTCATGTTAGGTAAGGGGTATACCTTTAAAAATGTGTCATCTAGGCCCAGAGAAGTACCGATATTCTTGGATTGCCATGCTTGGCACTTTCTTATGCAAGTATTTCTCCTCAATCTCATTCCTACAACCTTTTTTATTTCTTCTACAAGATTGCTTTCATGTGCCTCAAATATTCTGACTCTATCAACAAACGTAGAAAAACTATCATCCTGTGGACCTTTACCTGGAATGGTAAAGCATGAACTTGTACAAGTCAAGAATACTTTATTCATGTCCCGGGTTAACGAATCTGTCAAAAAATTTGAATTACCTGGGATCCACTCGACTTCAAAGTCAAACTATTGGAACCAAATCTGCCAAGCAAGAATTCTCCCTTTTGCAATTTGTCTTGATATTTTGGCAGATAGAAAATATTGAAAATTCTTGGAGTCTGTGCGAATTAAGAATTTTACAGGAGTCAGATAGAATTCAAATCTTTGTATCCCATTAAATATAGCCAACGTTTCCTTTTCTGCTATGAAGTAATTCTTTTGGCTCGGTGTAAATTATCCTGAAGCATAAGCACAGAGTTTTTCTTCACCCTTTTCTCTTCGTTCTAGAAGAACAGTTGCCCAAAAATCTAGAGAAGCATCAGTCTGAAGATTAAGCAAACAATCACCTGGTGGCTGAAGCTTTGGTAGGTGCTGACATTCTGCTTTCAATTTCTGCACTACTGTTGTTGCTTCCTGTGACCATCCCTGCTTGAGATGCTTCCTGATCAGCGATGTTTTCTCTGTCATATTTGGAATATATTTGTGAAGATAATTCAAAACTCCTAAGAACCTTTGAATTGTCTTGGTATCCTTTAGTTCGTCTGGAAACTGTGTCAATTTAGTTAATACATGTGGTTGCATTTGAATTGCACCATTGACTACATTAATTCCCAAAAAATATATGATGTTTTGGAATAAAGACATCTTTCTTTCTGACAAGACTATACCATGTTGTTGGACTTCCTTTAAAAATATTTCTAAATGCTCTAAATGGGTTTTTACATCTGGACTATGGATGAGGATGTCATCAATATATGTGACAATAAAATCATACTTATTAAAAATAAAATCCATTCTTCTCTGGAAGAATGCAGGGGCGTTTTTCAAACCAAAGGGGACAACCTTCTATTGGTAAAATCCGGCTAGGCAAATAAAAGCAGTTTTATACCGGTCCTCGGGCTGTATCTGGATCTGATAATATCCGGACTTCATGTCAAATTTATTGAATACCTTGCTATGTTGAATTTTTTGCATTATAGTCTCTGGTCTTGGCAATGGATAGTTAAAGCTTTGAGTGATGGCATTGAGGGGTTTATAATTGATCACCATTCTGGGTTTACCCCTAACTATCTCTGAATGATTTCTCACCAAAAACGCTGAGCAAGAGTAATGGGACTCGCTAGGCTCTATGAGCTACATCTGCAGTAGCTCTTTAATCTATCTTTTTATTTCTTGCTCATCTGAGGGAGTACAGGGAATTAATTTTTCTTTGACTCCGTTGTCGTGCAAGGTTATGATTTCCTGCATCGGACTGTCTGTTTCCCAAAGATGTTGTGGGTTCTCTGAGCAACTCTTTAGAAGTCTTTTTTGGATATCAGTTTGTTCTGTAGACCAGCTGGGATCTAAGCATGCCAATTGTTTTGTTTTGGATTCTGCTCTTGCTTCATAAATCTGCAGGACTTCCTGCCAGTCATCAAAATCTCTTAATGTCTTTCTGGCTCTGTTACACAGTAATTTGTCACCGTTGGTCACCGTCCCTGTTACCCTTGTTTTCGTACATTGGAGGACACATTTCGGGACCTGTGACCAGTGACATAACCTAAAAACATTTGCATTATGTTCCCCTGAGTATGTACTTCATATTCCCTGAAGACACCTTTTGCAAATTATCCCTAAAAAGTTCCCTTTTTCCATTGGCGCAGATACCCAGTGTCTTACCCGCGCTAATGACTCAGATTCTCAAAAGAGGGCGCGCCCATTAGCGCTCTGTCCCAGAGCAACACCCGCGCCACCTAAACTTGGTTATGATTTTTGGCCAGCGCGCACTCATATGTCTTTTCCTCTCTGTTCATGGAGTTCTCTAAGGGAAAAATCCTCATGATAGAGGTCGAGTGTCATCTTTTTATCTATGACAACTAAGTTCAGTGGTTTTTCAGGGATAATACCAATCCTCAATGAGTGTCCTGATACAATGTATTTTCCTCCTTTCTCTATCTATAAATGACTGTCCTCCTGCATTAAACAAGCTAGTTTTTGCTAGAGTCTTTGTGAGTGCTGAAGTAATGCTGGAGTGATAGTGAGAATTGTGAAGTATAGGGAAATTATGCTGCCGAAATATTGAGAGAGAAAAGGTGTTTGCAAGGCGTATATAGCTGCTCGCCCAGTCAGAGAAGGTTCAGCGTCAGAACCTTGGTTGTAATCTTTCTCTGTTTTTACTCATTAATAGACGACTATCATTATGGTTCCACTCATGTGTCTTTATAATGATGATTGAGTTATATCTTTTCTGACTGATATATAATTGCATATATTAGATTTTATGCTTGTATTTGTATCGTTCTTTGCGTGTGTAGGTGTCCATTCACGAGGATCGTGGGGATTGTGGCCAGCCGGAGCAAAGGGACGGGAGTGACGATTCTTCTACAACTACTAGCGTTGGAATCCAGGTAGGCCATCATCATCGATATTTGATTTGTAATTAGGAACCTGCGTGTTAGCGTTGTGTGATTGTTGCTAGACCCGTGTTGGGCTAGTGGGATCGCCTCTGTCCGTAGAGGGGATTTACCTGTTCAACAGGCTCCTACTCTTTTTTGGCTATTTTCATATCTTACTTCTGAATTTGCAATAAACAGTCTAGGAATAGAAATAGCTTTCTTCTTCAAATTAATAATCAGCTTATCTTGGCTAATTGTCACTGGGAGCACAGAATTTAGAAATGGCATACCCAACATTAAACTAGCTGAGGGATCAAAGTGCTGTATTGCAGAGATCTTAATAATACTCCCCCCAACTTTTAAAGAAACATTGTCTACATAGTGAGTTAAGCTCACTGATCCTCCAATGGTTTCTGAAACCAGTATGTTTTGCAGTGGTTTCCATAGAGATTTAAATAAAGATGGTCTAGCCAAATTATTAAATCCGTCAGTATCAATGAATGCATCAACTGACACCCATTCATTTTTTACCTGAAATTGTACGGGGATGTAAATGAGGCTATTTGTTTTGACTATCTTTTTTAACAAAGAAGCAGAAACTACAATTAGTTCAGGAGAGGGTACCTCTAAAGACACTGGAAAATTAACCAGTGAAACAGATACATATAAAACTGATAAAACTTTTGTGTCAAAAAAAGAAGTCATGACCCTTGAGCAAGTTGCCTCTAAGTTCCCTTCTTTTATTTTGCCATCTATACATAATCAAAATAAGGCACATATTTTGAAAGAAGTCAGTAAACATCCTCGAGTTGAAGAAGACTTGTATGCTGCTAATTCAAGTGGCTACATTTTAGATCTAGATAATTCTTCAAATCCTGGAGAATCGATCCGGATCTGGATAGGAGCCCTCTATCAGATGTAGGTCACAATAAGGTTAGATAATATATCTATCATGGTCCTAGCAGAAAAACGCATGGCTGGAATAGTCTATGATTAGTGGATGGGACCATCCAAAGTTGAAAGAAGAGTCGTCATGGAAGCCGAACTTTCTACATTGGAACTGTTATTAAAAATGCAGTTCGTGCCCGAACCCTTTGATGAGAGAAAGCAACTGATAACAGATCTTAATAGAATGGAATTGAAAGATTTGAAATATCTTGATCAGTTCATTAAAGACTTCATGGCTAAAGTATTCAAAGCTAACCTCTCAAATGACGTGGCTCAGAAAATTTCATTTTTGTCAAAATTACCAGGCAACTAGGAGACCTGATTATGAAGGATCTAGAAGTCCAGAATAAAATTCTAGATCAAGTATATTGGGTTGATCTTCTGTTTAGAGTTACAGAGAAAGTTAAATATTTATGTTGGCAGAAGAAAGCGCATGACATCACACCCAGCTCAGATGTCTACAAAATAATGCTACCATGGACACCATTCAGCAAGAAAAAGAAAACAAAAAGGTATGGTAGATTCAAACCCAAGAGAGACTCTAACCCAAGAAAGCCTTTTCATAAATTTAAATTTTTGAAGAAACGATCAAGACCCCGAAACAACAACTGTTGTTTCATTTGTAAAAAGGAAGGACATTTCGCACGAAAGTGCCCACAGAATTCATCGAGTAAACTCAAAGCATGTATAGATATAGAAGAGTGTCAAGATGATTGGTCAATTGTAGATTCAGAGGATGATATTTCAGATGTATATATTTTAATTGAAGTATCAGATGTAGAAGATGAAGAAAATGTTCAAAAAATGAATATTTGTCCATCATGTTCTGATGATGATTTTTCAGAAGAACACCACTACAGTGAAGGAGACAGTGACATTGATACTGAAGTCACCAGTGAAACAAGAGATGACTCAGATGATGAATCTACAAGTGCAGTATCATTATCAGTAAAACAAGGTAAGCACCCTGTGCTACCTTTTCCCGAAATAAATGCCTTTTGTCCCGTCCAGAAGAGAACAACAGCTTCCACAAGTCTACCAAAATGAGAGATCAGCAGCAGTTCAAGTCATCGTTTGGACAGAGAACTCTGAGATCTCGTATTGTAAGAAGCTTTGTGTATTTCTGCTTTTTTGGACTCTGCTTCTTCCTCTAGATCCCAAAATTTGGGTATACTCATATCTCTGTGAAACTTAGGGATTTCTTTGGCCTTCTTCTTTTGTCTCCTCTTTCTTCTTTCTTCCTTTTCTAGCTTCCCTGATTGTTGCTCGTCATAGAGCAATTTGAGATTAGCATTTATCTGATCAGCTTGTTTACATAGATCATCTAGAACGTCTTCTGCGTGAGCACACTAAGTAGTTAGATAATTTCCTATCTGGTAAACTTGGTCCATGTCATTTGGATTCTGAGAATTCTGTTCTAGCAATGGGGCACAGTCAGCTCTGGTAGGTGGTTGTCTGGTATTAGATGAAGAAGTACTAAATTTTGTTTTAGGCAGCCATTTTCCTCCTCTTATAAATCTTCGATTTGCATACTAAAATTCCTCTACAGGTGGAGTGGTATTGACATATGTTCTAAACATTTTATTTATAGCAAAAAACGGTTTTTCTTCTGGTATATACAACTGGTTTGTGGACAGCGGCGTACTGGTGGAAGAGTTGGCTTCTTCTGGTATGGGCATATGACGATAAAAATATCTTCTTCCACTAACAGAGGGTTGTTCACTTTCTGAGATTGCTGGTAGCACATGTTTTTCTGGCATGACTATTGGTCGTGGTATTTTGGGTCTGTTAGGAATGATTCTCACACAACCATCTGACACATACATTCTTTTAATAAGCTATTTGAGCTATCTGCGGCTGCCAGAGATTTATACTGGACGTACCAGTCATTAGGCAAAGCTTCCTTATCGTAATGAACACCTTCTACCAGTGCATTGTTGATTCCTACAGCAACACAATCTCTCAAAATTGGCTGTCTCAACTTAGGATGTACAGTGTTTGTTAACTGAAAAGAGGTTTGTACTATCACAGACAAATATTCACTGTCTTCTACCATTTCGAGACCTTGTACTCCTATCAAGGCTTTCGAAAAATCTTTAAGGTGGATATCAGACAAACTAATAGCATAATCTGGATAGATAGTGCCATGTTGACATCCCGAGGATAAATTTCCAAGTATGGTTCCTATTCGGGCATGGTCACATATATTATGCCTGGTATAAAAAAGTTCGGCTATACGAGGAGTATTAAGGCCATGACGGAACAATGGGGCTAATCCAATTCTAATCCCCCCAAAATGCAAATAGTAGAATTTCTTTTCAGCAACATATTTTCGAAACTTTTTGATTTCGTCTTCAGAAAACAAATTTAAACCTACAATTTGTACAGATGGGCCTTTGATTCTTATCTTGAGTTCATCTTCTTTAAAATAGGCCTTCTTGGATAATTTGAACAGCATCGTAATTGGATAAATTTCTTTGGAATTTAATGTAGGAGGGTTCCATTTTTCTGGGTCTTCGACCTTCTCATGTTCTACCAAGTCAGACTCATGGGATCTACTATATACTTCAGATACAGATCTTCTATCAATGGTTGAGAAGGATCTTAAGAAATTGGCCATGGTAAACTCTTACAATCTATTCCAGAGATTGACTGAAACAGCTTTTATTTACTCAGCACGTGTATGACACTCTACTTTTCAAAGGCTACCTGGCTAACTTCAGACTCTATCTATAGAATGTATTATGTTCAAGGAACGAGGTATGTCTCTGATACCAGAAATAAGGGTGATCGAGAAACAGAGAGATTTAGACCGACAATGAAAGACTGTAAGCAAGACAATAGAAAGAAAGCCTCGGTATTAGAACTTACTTCGAATCAAAGTCGAAAAATATCAAACATCAAATCTGTGGCAGAAACTTTTCCTCAACGGAGCATGCGCGCGCAACTATGACCTCTCTCTTCGGGTCTTCAAACGCCTTCGCCTTACAGCTCAAAGTTCTTTTGGATTATAAGAACTATCCTCAGACAGGCGGCTTGAGACAATCTTTCTCACAATGTGACATTGGACCATGGTTGACCACAGTTGACCATGGTTGATCATGAACAATATTATACCCTAGGATTATGAATCCTCAGATTAATAAACCCAAGGGATTAATACTAAAAACCCAAGGTAATAATATTAAACCCAAGGGATAAATATTTTAAAACAAAGGTATAAAAACCCTAAGATAAATATTATAAACCTTGAAATAAGAATGGTTTACCATGGTTTACTATCGTTTATTTTCACACTGAGACAATGTTTGTCAGAATGAGACATTGTACCACGGTTGATTTTCATATTGAGACAATCTTTGGCACAATGTGACATTGGACCATCGTTGACCATGGTTGACCATGATTGTAAACATAAGAGATTTATATTAAACCCTAAGATTAATATTATAAACCCTATTAATAATATTATACTCTCAGAATATGAACCACTAGATTAATAAACCTAAGGGATTCATATTATAAACCCAAGGGAATAATATTAAACCCAAGGTATTAATATTATAAATGCAAGGTATAGAAACCCTAAGATAAATATTATAAACCCTAAAATAAACATGGTTGACCGTGGTTGACCATAGTTCATTTTCATATTGAGACAGTCTTTGTCATAAAACGACGTTGGACCTTGGTTAATCTTGGTTCAGCATGATTTATTTTCATATTGAGGTAATAATTGTGGCATTGCGATATTGTACCTGGTTGATTTTCATATTGAGAATTTTTTTCTCACAATGTGACATTGGACCATGGTTGACCATGATTATAAATGCAAGAGATTTATATTAAACCCAAGGATTTATATTGTAAACCCTATGAATAATATTACACCTTAGGAAAATGAACCCATAGATTATTCAACCCAACAAATTAATATTATAAACCGAAGGGAATAATAAACCCAAGAGATTAATACTAAAAACCCAAGGGATTAATATTATAAACCCTAGGTATATAAAACCTAAGATAAATACTATAAACCCTAAAATAAGCATGGTTGGTCGTATTTTACCTTGGTTCATTTTCATATTGAGATAATCTTTGGCACAATGCGACATTTGACCACGGTTGACCATGGTTTATTTTCATATTGATACAATCTTTATCACAATGTGACATTCGATCATGGTTGTACATGGTTGACCATGTTTATAAACCCAAGGGATCTATATTAAACCCTAGTATTAATATTACAAACTTTATGAATAATATTATACCCTAGGAATATGAACCCTTATATTGATAAACCCAAGGGATTGATATTATAAACCCGCAATATTAATTATAAAACCCCAAGGTATTATACACCCTAGGGAATAATATTAAGCCCAAGGGATTAATATTCTAAACCTAAGGTATATATGGTTGATCGGGTTCGGGCTAGAATAGACTCATCTCCACACTTCTTTTATCATAAGGCTTTAATTAAATTATTAATTGAAAATCAATTGGTAAAGGTTGGGAGAACATGGAGTCATTTTCTGTTCTGGGGAGGATTTCAACCCCAACCCCCTAAGTCTAAACGAGGAAGGAAAAAGGGTACCAAAAAAATCAAGAACCCTTAGGCAGGAACCTCCTCTTACGTCACCTCCAATGTGCAAACCAAAAGTCGAAAGAAGGAAGACAAACCCTCACCTTCTGTTCCTAAAATACCAAAGGTTTTTTCTAGAAGAAGTGATAGGCTCAAAAAAGTACAGTCTATTGAAAACCCTCCTACTGCAAATTTTCCTCCTACTTGGAATTCCCCTCATGTTGAAAATCCACCTACTGAAGGTTCCCCTGCAGAAAGTCAGCTACTAGAGAAAACCAAATGAAAGAGGGTTGAAATTGAACCCCATGATGAAGAAGTTACAGCTGAAAAAAAATACCCACGTTGTGTGAGATGTTTAAAGGAGGTAAAAAACCTCACACCATGCCCTTAAACAAATTGAGAATGAACATAAATTTGAAACAAAACCTTGACCTTGCTAAAGAATTCATAGACGTGGACAATGTTCCACTAAAAGACCTAATTCTAAACAAAGATAAATATACAGGCTCAAAAAGTTCAAGGATAAAGGCAACCAATAAGAAAATCCCCATGGAAACTAGATATAGTAAGAGGCAGAGGATGGATAAGGTGGACATTTTATTGGAAGTAGCCAATACCCTAAGCTGAGAAGTTAGTAGCCAGACTTTTGAGTTTTTGATCTTTAACTATCAAAGTGAAATTTTGATTAAGAACCTGACATCGTTTAAGCACAGAAAGACACAAAGGAGCGTTGATATTCTCATTATCAGCACATTTTGCAAAGAAGCATTGACATTTTCATTGTTAGTGCATTTTGGAAGAACAGTCTGAAAGAAAACATTGATAATAGACATGTCAGTGAAATCATAAGTTTCGGCAGCTAAAGCATTGACAGTGGCATTATCAACGAATTGCAAGAGGTATACCCGAGAAGGGAGGAGCTATAACAGAAGCTTGTTTTTGAAGGGATGAAAATGCATGATCTACAAAGAATGAGGCATAAAAATGATAGATTTTCTCAACCCCATTTTTAGCATAGATTTCAGTGAGTTGTTTTGATTTAAAATCTTAATATCTTTACAGGATATTTTCATATGCATGTACTTAAGAGATTTATATTTCTATTTTTGGATTACTGTAATTAATTTGAGTTACAAACCCGTTTCAGTTTTTTTTATTGTCTATATAAGTGAAGACTATAGAAGAAGAAAGAGTTGGCATTTATCTGAGATATAAATTCTTTTGTGTATTATTGAGAAGATCTTAATGAAAACATTCTTCATGAGCAGTTTACAAAAATTCTTGTGTTATGATTCTTTGTTTGTCTTCTTAGTTTTATATTTTCCTCATGTTTGAAATACTGAGTGTTTGAAATTGGGATTCATAGTTTTATGCTCCTATTTCTTTATTCTCGGACATTTAATAATTGTTGTTCATTTAACCATTGCACTGATTTTCTTCATTTTTTTCCAAATTATTTAAAGTGTCAAAGGAATTATCACTACCTTGCTTTTGTGTTTTTCTCATTGAAATTGTAATCATATAAATCTTGATTGGGTCAAACTCCGTGCCCAATGGTGGAATTTTCACCTAATCCAACCAAACTCAATCATTCTTAGATAAATCTGGCCATAACACTTAATTGTAAACCATATATTAATGTGACCTTGAGTAGTTGAGTTTTAGGGAGAGATCCCTCTCCAGGTTGAAGGGTCGGCTTTCAATCTCAAAGAGGTTTGAGGTTACCTAAGAGTTCTTCCCACAACCAAGGTTTTCTCTAAGAGATAACACAACCCTCAATATATGATTTAACGTATAAATTTTGATAATATTGATGGTTCATTGATATAACTTTCTATCCAAAATTTCCTTGTTCTTTATGGTGGGAAGGACTTAAAAAAAAATTAAAGCCTGTGTATTTTCAACTTTACTTTCAAAGCCATGTGAGTGATAGAAAACATGGGTAATATCCAGGTTATAATTAAACTGAAGTGTGAGTAACGTCCACGTTATCAATAAAATATTTAAGGAGATAATTAATTTGTAATTTCTAAATAGTAAAATTGCAATTTTCAAATTAAAATAAAAT
>APFE031502059.1:63604-94441 GCA_000404065.3 Pinus taeda | reverse complement strand
TTTTACATATTTTTAATCTATATATTTTGTTAATGATTTTTACAATAATTAAGATTTGATATTTTCATAAAGAAGCTTTCACATGTTGATTTTTGACTCTGTCTTTTCAAGAGCATGCATTAATTTATGAATGATATAATCGATTATCTTTCCTCTTTCTTTACATACTCAATGAATTCAATTCTCATACTTCACTATCCATATCACCCTCCAAGAAGTTTGTAAATGTATAGAACCGATAAAACTGCGATGCAAAGAAGAAATTGTCAAAGTTGGATAATGGACAAATTCCAAGGTCCAAGAATGGCCTACTTTTACTATCGAATCATCATAGACATTTTTGTTGATTGTGCAAAACAATAAATTTGTAAATGTTTACATGCTCGTCTGTTTTTTTAATAAACAATGACTAATGTTATTTTTGGAGACTTGATTGCCACATGTTTTACAAATGAGTAAACTAGTGAAGGAGAAGTAATGGTAGGTTAAATATGAAAGGAAGGGAAAGATTAAAGACAAGTACAACACTCACTATGTAAAGGTAAATGAAATGATGTTAGTGAGAGGAGATATTGTGGTGGTGGTCATTGTGGCTACTACTACAACTCATTTTTGTTAGGATGTTGAGGACCAATGAATGTTAAGCACAATTTTGGCATCAAGTGTTGCCCTCATTGTAGCACAATTCATTTAGAAGGCATGTCACTAGGATCTTACCACTATCAATTGGCTTCTCTCCTTACCTATGTTAATGTCAAGACCCTTAGGAATATTGTCACCTTAACAATAGAAGCAACGCTAAGTACCACTACTCCATACTTCTTAAGCTTTAATAATCTCATATCTCATACTATGCATTTAACAATTTGAATAAAATTATTATTGATTCTTTCAAGCTTTCTATGGTAAGAATATGTGTATGTTGAAGGCTTTGAAAATAGTATAGTTTTTCTTTGTAAGTTAGTAGTTTAGATGTCTTTGTTCAGGAAAATAAGGTATCCCATACAAGACAAACATATTCAATAACCACTCCAACAACTAAATCAAAGATCATAAAACCAATATTTTTATGTCGTTTAAACCCTCTAAGAGGGAAACACTCCATGGCCCCATCCAATGTGGCCACTTGAGACAATTTCATTAATGCAAAAGAAAATTTTTACATAAAAGTTCTCCTCATAATCGACCATCAACAAATGACCCTCCATTCTCTTTAAATAGAGATCATGGACTAATAAAGTATTAATCCATGGATCAATAGCCATTAATGTCAATGAGAATATGATCTATCATATCACTCTTATGTATAGAACATACCATGATCGTCAAATTATAATGCAACTAATGCACACTAAAAAATTTACACTTTTACCTAAAGACACATTGACCAAGTTGAACTTAACTAACTCCTAATTGTCTAAATATCCTAACAATCTTTCTTTATAACATATTATTACTCGCCTTCCCTTTTCATGGATTTCCCCAATAACCCACATGGAGAAACAAATTTGAAACCAAACATTATACAAAAAGTATTCCATATGAAAATGGTTTTGTTAATCAACAATCACAACATGTGGAGAATTGATTTCAATAAATGACTCTAATTTGGAAATTTGCGGTCAAGATTTATTAATGAGAGGATGTGAGCTACTAAAATACACTCACTCAAATGTGTGTGCATTGGTGATAAACCTAATCATATCCCCAAATGATAGGTGGACCATCTAGTTGAAGCATTAAGGAATTTAAAAAATTGTAACATAGTTTAATATGGAAAAACTATTGTAATAAATATGATCATGTTTATGTTTTTGTTTATGCTTATTATTATTCTTGGGTATTAATTTATCTCAAGCTTTAACTAATCCATGCATTACCCAGAGTCATGTTTGGTTGTAGAAGGTCACCTTCACTAAAATTTGGTTTTCTTTGTACATAAAAAATGGTTAGGAAAGCAAATTATTATTCCCTATAAAAATTTATATTGAAACACATTTATTTTGGGGAGATTAATAATGTTATAGCTATTAGTTTGCAAGTGGCACTCAAACCATTAAGAGTGAGCACATAAACAATTTTCTTACAAATAATTAAAAGTGTAAGCATACAACCTTTAATCATATATATCATGATGGGTTAGTTCTTTTGGTCAGGTGCTTCTTTGAATTTCACACAGGTGGTCCCAAGGCCAATTCCTTGAATTGATTGTCTTTACTTCTTTCCTCACTCGATATCCTTGTCGGGTCAAGTGTTGTAAAATTAGCATTTATTTGTTTTACACTAGTACCATCTATAGTGAAACAAAGCTTCCTAGACTTTCCCTCTGAGATTTTCCTTAGATAAAGGATCTTAATTAACCATATATATATATATTATTAATTTTCTTGAGGAATTATTTTTAAAACTATCAAACCTACTGATATGGTAGGATTTTTGTATCATGTGCATACTTACCCACTTGGATTTGGAAATACTAATTAATAGGAACAAGGATATGGGAGATATATTATTTTGTTCTTGAGACAACAAGTAGAGTAATTTGAATTCCTAAACAAAACAATGGATTGAATATGTATAAAATGGGTTGCAAAGTTGCTTTCTTTAGTATAAAGTTAGAAGTTCAAACTCCAAAGAGAAATCATATTAGAAGAGCTAATCAACTTAGTTGACTAGACCCAATAGGAAAACTCATTTGATTTTCCAAAACATAATGTAAGTCGATTAACCATGAAGTCGAGTCAACCAACCAAGTTAGTTAGATAGTTATAACTACCTAGTTATTGAATATCATACATAAATAGCCCATTGCATAACCGAGTGAGAGAATGACTATAGGAATTATTGTAAGTGTTGTGCTACATTAATAAAGAATCCTATTTGTTGGTCTTCAACTGCTTCTATTATCTCTCATCTATGTGTGTGTATATATATTGATGTGTATGATAATGTATGTTGCTATGTTGGTATACCATTGGTAACTACTCATTAATCCTTATATTACAAAATTGGTTTTGTTGACACTAGTTCGTAAACCTAAGTTGATAAATTATGCATATAGTGATATTGAGCTTGGAAGAGATATCTGAGTGGTGGGAATGAAAAATTGAGAACTATCTCAAGAACTATGCAAAATGACTAATGATAGCAAAAGAAATAGTTTTCTTCACAAAGACCCATGAGATATTTTTAGAATCCATCCCAAAATAAATTATTAGATACATTAGCCATGTTGTTAATGAATGAATATAGTTTAATGTTAAAGATGACCAATGGAAGCCAAACAAATTTGCAGGGAGTACTATGAAGCAAAAGCATTAGAAGAAAGAGTATCAATAAATAAAATCAAAAGGAGATTTCATAATGAATTTGACAATGGTTTTTGATGCATCATATATTGTTTCTTGCATAAGTTTTTACAAGAAAAAGGAATCAGTCATATAGTTGAATATCAGCTACCTCTGAATACTCTACGTACAAATACTGAGTAGGATAAGAGACAACAAATTTGGAAAATGTTATTAGAGGCCAACTATAAAAGTACAAAAGGAACTTAGGATTAGTTTTTACCCCGACTAGTCAATTGCTTGGGTAGATATGGGACGAGGGTGTTACAGAGTGGTACTAGAGCATGGTTCAACTCTCAGACGGAATGGGTTAAATGTCTGTTGGCCATTCATGCATTTAAGTTTCATGTGTGTCTCTTACACTTATATACTTGTTGCATTTACTTGACGATGGATTAGACTTGTAGTATGGTTATCATGGAGAATTTGATATTTATTTCATGAAGTATATTTGAAATGAGTACGTGACTGACTGTGTATGGATTATATGTCGCTTACATGATGATTTCATGATACCTACTTACATCCTTGTATGTTAGGTTACATTTTTTGAGTATTTGATTACATGCATTAGTCTTGTAGGTTGATTACAAGAATTGATCGATTATGTTCGACTACATGCGGTTATGCGTATTGGTAGTTGGTTTGGCATTGCTTATGCATACTATTGGTTTCATGTGACAATTTTACGATGGAGAAACGGTGTTGTCATGCATGAGGTTATAGCATGCAGTGTTGATATGGCCTTGCATTGGTGACTAGACCCTAGTTAGAGTGATGTTTATGGGTCGATACATTTACTTGTGTATGTCGATATGATGTTATGACTATGTTATACATGTATCACGCTGATTTGGTAATATTGCAGACAATTATCCTCCTCGAGCTATACTAAGGTACGTTGGTTTATTGTGATTTTGTTTGTTAGGATCCAACCTAGGGTCCTCTAACTAAAACTAAATTTATTTAATTTAAACACAACAAGAAGGGAAATAATTTATTTATAACTCAACATTATTTGATGATAATATACAATTAAAATTTATTTACAACATATTAAACAAGTAAGAATTTCATTGCAACAATCTACATAAGTAATCAATAAATGGAAGAATACATGTTCCAATGGCTTGGTTGAGATGCTTCTGACTTTGTTCGGATGCTCTTCTCGACTATCCAACTGAATTTACCTTCCCGCCAACTAGGAATGATTTCCTAGCCCAGGGAACCTCCACAGGTTCCCTAGCCCTCTGAACCCAAGTCCAACCAGTTGTAGTGTGTCCAAGTTAAACCAACACTCCCCCTTTTCTTTCTCCACATTTCTCCCCCAAAACAAAATCCTCCAAAACCAAAACCAAGGCCAAGGATCTTCCCCTCTCCTCTCATCCTCCTTCCCCTTTTATGTCTCTTTCTCCCATCCACCTCAACCACCTATCATTAATGTCATGACTACCCCCTCATCCTTTCATTTTAGTATCCTTGACTTTTCTTACCATATCTTATTCAAAGTAGATTTGAGAAGACACATTGGGAATAAAATATGGATATTTAATTTAGAATTAAATTGGAGAAGACCATATCTTTTCAAAAGTAGATTTGAGAAGACACCTTGTGATATGGATATTTAATTTGGAAATAAATTGGAGAAGGTCATATCTTCTCCAAAATAGATTTGAGAAGACACCTTGGGATATGAACATTTAATTTGGAAATAAATTGGAGAAAACCATATCTTCTCCAAAGTAGATTTAAGAAAACACCTTGGGATATGGATATTTAATTTGAAAATAAATTGGAGAAGACACCTTGGGTTGTGGATATTTAATTTGGAAATAAATTGGAGGAGACCATATGCTATCCAAAATTAAATTTGAGAAGACAACTTGGGAATTGAATAATAACAATAATAAAAGTTATATTAGTAAAATAGAATTATAGTTTCACAAATGTAGGTATATACCAATATTTCTTAATAATTATATGTCAATATTTTCAAGTAAATTAAACACTAATAAAAATTAGCATGATAGGATCAAGTAGGGCATTACATACACCCCTCCTTCAGAAAACTTCATCCCGAAGTTAGAGTGAATAAGATACAAGGAGTTCGAAAGAAGTTAAAAATAAGGCATAACCAAATAGAGAGAGAGTTATAGTAGTCAAATTAAATAAGTCAGTCAACGATACCACTTCTCATCAAGAGTCTCCAACTAATCTATATCTTCCTATCCTTCCTAACCTACTTCCGCTCCCACCCTATCCATCATCTACTGCTATATATTAAGGCATCAACTATATTGATTTAACCACTGATATAACCAATATAGCAAAAGCATCGACTATATCAACCTAACTTCCCCACCAGGCAACTCGCAATTGTCATCACACGTTTAGGGGATCATGTCCATCACTGCCCTCCCACGATTCCAGGTTTGGAGGTTACACGGTGGGAAATACCTCCACCCCTCCTCGCAACTAGGGTCAACACCCCAATATGGACCACACTACAATGTTGGTTGGATAATTGTCATCGAATAATCCAGTCAAGTAGTCTTATCACCTATCATTTAAATTTTACTCATGTCATAAGAGTCCATATCAATTAGATACAAAATGTAATAGAACAATGTACATTATACCATTCCTCATTGGATGTCTCGACATTCCCCATCGGAAGAGTAGATCTTGGTTATCATATAGTTCTTTCCAATTTGTGGGTTAGTTCTCATTCATGCATATACATAACAACAAAATATATATAGATAAGTGATCTTAAACATCATGTTATTAAGTCTAGTATCCATGTGTCAATTTTGTACTTCATACTGGAAATAAATCTTACATTAGATGAATCATAATTTTGCTAAGTCATGCATTAGATAAATCATGACCACTTAAGCCATACATGAAACAACAATAACTCTGATAATTCATACACTAGATAGATCGTAACCAAGTAAGTCGTACATTAGGTCATACATAAAATATTTCAATCAGTAATACCTAATCCATCTAATAATTTATATAAGTAGTTTCACCTGTCCAACTAAATGCATAAATATTACATAGTGTTCATAAATAAATAACATGGAACTACAAATAGAGCATTAGCATAGGTAGATATCTAAGTCAAAATGGGCATCACAGATGCTCAAAAATTGAGGGGTAATCACGACGTATAGTCTCTGCATCCTCCCAGATATCAGATCCTGGGCTATACTTATCCCACTGGACCTTAACCTGGTCCACCATGTGACATCTGAGCTGTTGAACCCTACAGTCCAATATGTGTAATGGTTCGACCATTATGGTTCCCACGTCTGAGACCTGCAATTCCCTCTAATCCAGATTGTGAGATTCATCAGAAACATAATGTCGTAAAATAGATACATGAAAAACATCATGAGTTTTATGAAAATTTGGTGGCAGTACAAGACGATAAGCAATTGGTCCAATCTTCTCCTTGATCCTAAAAGGTCCTATAAACCGAGGTGACAACTTCGTCCCTTTCCCAAACCAAATGGTGCTTTTGATGGGTCGGATACGAATAAAAACTTGGTCTCCTACTCCATAACTTCGATTAGTCCTATGTGAATCAGCATAACTCTTATGTCTATCTTGTGCTTCCTTTAACCTTTTTCGAATTTGTCTTACCTATTCCTCCATTTCTTGAACTAATTTCGTCCCAACTATTACTCGGTCCTCCAAATTTTCCCAAATCAAAGGTGTCCTACATGGCATCTCGCATAGAGCTTGATAAGGAGGCATCCCGATTGAGGTGTGGTAACTATTATTATAGGCAAACTCTACCAATGGTAAGTACCTTTCCCATTGAGTATGATTATCCATGACATACATTCTAAGCATGTCTTCCATAACTTCATTTACTCTTTCAGTCTACCCGTCTGTTTCTAGATGATATGCAGTGCTCAGGTTCAACTGAGTCCCTAGTGTTGACTGCAAACTTGTCCAAAACCTAGATGTAAATCGAGAGTCTCTATCATAAATGATCTTTGTGGGTAACCCATGTAGTCGAATAGCTTCACTTATAAAAACTCGTGCCACATTAGTAACATCGTAAGTGTCTCTCACTGGGATTAAATGGGCACTTTTGGTCAATTTATCAACTACAACCAATATAACATTGTGCCTCTATGAAGTGAGTGGAAAACCCATTCAAAAATCCATAGAAATGACCTCCCATTTAGACATAGGGATGTCATGTGGTTGTAGGAGTCCTGCTGGATGGTGATGATCAGCCTTCACTCATTGACATTCAAGACATTTTGCGACAAATTGGACTATGTCATGCTTCATGCCTATCCAAAAGAAGAGTTTCTTCATGGTTTCATACATCTTCTTCACTCCAGGATGTGCACAATAGATTGCTCTATGTGACTCTCTGAGGATGGTTCTTCTTATACTCCCTTCCTTAGGTATGTATATTCTCCCTTGAAATCTCAATAGTCCATCTCGTTCAAGGACATATCCCTCAAACTTTGGTTCTATTTTCTTCCCACTCTAGAGTGTTCATATAACCTTTAGATACCAATTATCTTCAAAGAGTTTCTCCAACACACGTTCCCTCAAATTGACCCTCAAGGGTACAAGGGATAAGGTTTGTGGCCTCTTGCTTAGTGCATCGACCACCACATTCTCCTTTCCCTTAATGTATGAGATCCCAAAAGCACACTCACTCATGAATTCGCCCAACCGCCTTTTTCTAGTATTCAACTCCCTTTGAGTGAAGAGGTGCTTCAGGCTTTGATGACTCTTCTTAACTTAAATCTTCTCCCAACAAGGTAGTGTCTCCACAGTTTCAAAGCTAACATCATTACTGCTAAATCTAAGTCATGGGTAGCATACAACACCTCATGTTTCTGCAATTTTCTAGATGCATAAGCTATTAATCCACCTTCTTGCATCAATACTACTCCTAATCCTTGCTTCGAAGCATTGGTGCAGACAATGAAGTCTTTTTCCATGTCTGGTACTCGAAGGATCCATGCACTAGTTAGTAACCTCTTTAGCTCAGTGAATGCAGTGTCACATTCATATGTCCATTCATACCTAACCCCTTTTCATTGTAATATGGTCATGGGTTTTGCAATCCTCGAAAACCCTTCCACAAACCTGTGATAATAGCCTGCTAGCCCCATAAAACTACGCACCTCATGAGCATTTTTTGGTACTGGCCAATCCATTATGACCTTTACCTTTTCCGAGTCAACTGAAATGATGTGCCCAAGATAATGAATTTTCTTCTGAAAGAAGGAACATTTTGATAATTTTCCATATAATTGATTTTCCCTTAAGCACGTCAATACAACCCTTAGGTGATCTTCGTGCTCCTTTTCATTCTTCGAATACACAGGAATGTCGTCCAGAAAGACTTGCACAACTTGGTCCAAATACTTCCTGAACACACCGTTCATGAGGCTCATGAATATTGTTGGTGCATTGGTCAAACCAAATGGAACAACTACAAACTCATAGTGCCCAAACCGAGTTCGAAATGTGGTTTTTGAGATGTCACATTCCTTAATCCTCAATTTTTGGTATCAAGATCGTAGATCGATCTTTGAGAAAACCATTTCTCCCTTCATTTGATCAAATAGGTCATCTATTCTAGGTATCGAGTACCTATTCTTTATTGTGGCTCTATTCAAGTCTTTATAATCTATGCATAGACTTAAGGAACCATCCTTCTTCTTGACGAAAATCACTGGTGCACCCTAAGGTGAAATACTAGGTCTGATAAATCCCAAGTCTAAAAGCTCTTTTAACTGCATTTGCAACTCACAAAGTTCTAGAGTTGTCATCCTATAAGGTGTCTTAGATATTGGTGTTCAACTTGTTGGTTATCAACTGCTACATAGATTCGATGGTGGCTACTTTCTCCCCCCATTGGTGCTTTTCCTTCTCTACAGTTGTTACCAATTTGTAGCTCAGGATAGTCATGCTAGTAATGAGGTCCCTCGCATCCCCAACAAGTGATGTGTGGTAGACTTTGAACATAATGTTATGGATTTATTTGGAAAGAGTTCCTTCCCTTGGGACCCCTGCCCCTACTTGTGGCTCCTCACGTATGACCTTGATTTTCATGTGTCCTTGAAGCTGCGAGTGAAGCTACACTAGTAATCATTGAAATCCCCATTGTCGATGCTATGGGTACAACCCTGTTTCCATATGGCAGTGGCCTCAAACTTCCTCCCCTAGGGAAGGTATGAGGGGTCTTTCTCATAAACCTTGGTTGTTGTGGAAAATGGTTTTGTTTCAACCTTTTAAGTCTAAGGTCTCTTCAACATAATGGGCATGTTCAACAGCTTCTGCAACTGAGGATGGTTTCCACATCCGCACGATGTCCTTCATCTTAGGGTTCAATCCATAAATGAAACGATCTGCTTGGCATTTATCAGTGTCCATGTAGAAGACATACTTAACCAATTCCATGAATCTAATATCATATTCCTCTACCGTACAATTTCCTTGTACCAAATCATGGAAGGCTCCTACTTGTTGTTCTTCATAATATGTTGGTAGGTACTTTTTCTTGAATCTCTCCTCAAATAAATCCAAGCTAACTATGTCTGGAGTGAGGCATAGTTGATGCTCAAAGTTACCCCACCAATTTAGAGCACTATCTCTCAATTGGAATATTTATATTTTACCTTTTGAATTGGAAGTATAATCTCTTAGTGTGAAGCACCTTCTCATTCCTTCTAACCAGGCTTTTGCTCATTCACTAGCACGACCTCCAGCAAACTCTGGGAGCTTCATCTTTTGGAGCCCCCTAGTAATGTCCTCAATTGGAGGTCCTCTATCAGAGTCTCTTGATCCCTCGAGATTGCCCAACCCTGATGGAGGGTTCTCCACTTCCACTTCAATTCTTTGACGCCTGTTATCACCCCAAGCAACTCACCTAGGTTGTATATCAGTGATGCTCGGGAACATTATAAATTCAACAAAATGTTGGATAAATGGTGGATGGATGAGAGAAATGTTGCATACTCAAGCCAGATAACCACTCCTACTATGATTAACCCCAGACATGGGTGAACACTCCCAGACTACAAGGCTTTTAACCACCAATTACTCACAGTTTAAGGAAAAGGTGATACTGGAGAAGACTAACCACACCAGCAGATGCACAGGACCCTGCGATGGTTGGCTGCAACCAGTTTAAAGGTCTACAAATCTAATATTTAATACACAGACAGGATGATATCTCTCTATGCATTAAAACAATAGAAACCTGCAAGCAATTCAAATGAAACAGCTAAATTCTAACATAGAGGTGGGATGACAGCCCCTCTACTACTAAAAATCAACAACACATCAACAACTGCAAAACAGGCACAGCCTGGAACAACAAGAAGAAGTGGAAAGTGAGAAAATGACAGCAAAAGAAGCTTGTATTAGTTGGAAATGAAGACCAGACGCTGCAGGTTGCATAACAGTTACAGTCTCCAGAAGTTGAGCCTTACAACATACTAACTCTCATCTAACACTCATCACTACTTACATTGTGTTTCTGGCTATTTATAGAGTTTGTTTTACAAAAATCTCTGCTAGGCTATGCGTGGAGGTGTCTTAATGGACCACCAACCACATTTACAATTAGATATGGGCCTCTGATACAATCTACTAATTTAATTGGACAAAACCGACTCATTCTGGCGCTCTACAGTCCTTCTCGGGCAGATGAAGTAAATTATGGATGAAATTCCATGCCTGATAAATGCTTTTCACTGTTCGAGGTCGTCCTTTTTGTCCTTTGGCCATTCTGTTCTTTAAATGCAGTTGGTGAGGAGTAATGGCGCAAAGTGCTGGATCTGGCCTTCTTCCTCCTTTGGGAGCACAAAACAAGTTAAAGCCGTAAAGACAGTATGGTGGAGGCATGCACTGGGCAAGAAGCAAGACAAAGACAGATAACAACTGTTGGATCGCAGATATCAACAGTGGAGATTGCTGGTAGGAGGAATTGGGAAGAAACAGACAGAGATAAACAAGAGCCGTCAGATCAGGGAGCAGTGGATCTAACGGTCATCGCACGCGAAAGATATACGAACGATATATGGCGGGTAAAAAGGGGCGCGATCGCAATATCGCAATGCGGAATACAAGGGTGAAGCCTTAACACACATGGCTGCGATATGCAATAGCAATCAGATCACATCGCATAGTCGCATCGGCGGAGAAGACATGGGGTGTAACTTTGACACTGGTGGGTACGATTTGCGATTTGCGATCAAATCGCATCGCAGAATCGCAATCGGCAAAAGACATAGGGCGTAATGGAGGAAACAAGGCACGGATGCGATTTGCGATAGCGATAAGATCGCATCGCAACATCGCTTCAGAAAAAGTCAAGGGAACCGACTGAGGCAGCGAGCATAGATGCGATTTGCGATATGATCACATCGCATAGGGAAAAAACAGAGGCAGCACAGTAGAAGGGAGTTCAAGGCTTACAGAGGAATTTGAATGAAACATAGGGACAGCGAGAGGTTAAGAAGGTGTGAAGAAACCGAAAGAGGAAGATGAGAATGACTGCTGCAGGCACCTTTCTCAGCACAACCAACCATCAGCCCTGAATTTGACCTTTAAGCACTGAAGTTTATAGCAGAGCTAACACTGGCTTCTTCTGGGGATGAGATCCTCCCTGTGAGGTCTCAAGAACTGCAGACCAATGCCTTCATGCAAAAACAACTATAAAAACACTTGCCTAGTGTCCATTGGGCATGGCGTCAAACTAAGCCTACAATAGAAATCTGAAAAAGAAACTATTTACAATCATTAAGGCCGGAAAGCCTTAAACAGCATAAGTATTCAAAAACTGGCCAGTTGATGGGCCATCAAAATTGTTTCTCCTACTCTCGGCCCCTTCATCATAGAGCTGCAAAACAAGATTTATTTGATCCTTTACCTCAAAGAGTTTAGGACATTTGAGCTTGATAGGTAGATAGGGATCAAATTTCATTTCCCTTCTGTGTATTTTCCTCCTTGGATGTTCTTCATGGGAGCCTTTGTACACCAGCTGAATACTCATTGCTACTGTGTACTTAACTTTATCTTCTGTGTCCTGCACAACTAATATGACAGAGGCACCATTGAATTCTTGTGCAGGAGACACAGAAACAACATTTGCTCCTGAATCTTTCTTTGAACAATCCTCATCCAAGGAGGAATCCCAAAACTGTGTGCCCTTTTTCTCTGTCATCTGGTAAGCTGCCCTTTCAAGCTGTGTGGTGGCCAACTGAGCAGGTTTCGTAATATCAAGAATGAGATGATCAGCTTCAGCCTTGAGCACTGGATTTTGTTCTGCCTCAGTGTTCAAGGGGCAGCAATGAGGGCTTTCCTTTTGAGCAGACAAGGAAACAAAAGATGATGGGGAGTCTTCCTCTCCCTCTCTAATCACTAGGTCGGGGACAAAAGTAGGCTGGAAAATTTGCAGATCTTCACAGCCATAAGAAGATGAGCTGGCTTCGGGCTCAGATTCGTGGAGGAGGATGGGGCTGCTTTCTGCTGATTGCTGCTGGTGATAAGCTTGTTGTTCTGCATGCACAACAAACTGACAAGCAGTGCCTCTTGATAATGCTTTCTCATAAGCATCCCGAGTTAGGAAAGGGGCACTGCCCTTATCTTCCAGATCCTGGACCTCCTCCTCTTCCTCAAATTTCTCTTCTTCTTAATACTGCTCAGCTTCTAATCTGGAAACTTCAGAGGCCAAAACTCAATCATCCTGGCCATTTCGTCGATCCTATGGTCTGAGGATGATGAGAGACCATCCCTCTATAAGTTCTGAAACTCAGTATGATCATAGAGAAGATATTCCTTATCCCCCTAGTGCTTTAGGAACACATCATCTAAAGCTTCAATATCTGCTATGGACCTAGGGGCTAGTTTGTTGAACCATTTTCTAGCTTCTCCCTCTACGCTTTGGACAAAAACCCTCATCCATACATCCTCTTCATAGATGTCCAAGTTATCTGCGTAATTATAAAAAGACTCGAGGTGCTCTTCTGCTGATACTCCTTCTGTACCAGTAAACTTAGGCATATATGCTTCATAATCTCCTGCAAGCATGGCATTCAGAGGGACAGGCAAGACCAGGGGTCCATACCTAGTAGCAATAATTCGCTCTATCTTTGTGGGAGCTTGCTGGCTTGCCATGACTGAGGTAAACGAAACGGATATTGGTGGACTGAGTGGAATGAATCAATGAAAAGAATGACAGAAACAGAGGAATATGATGGGCAGTATGGATGCTTCTCTCAACTGAGGTCCAAAAGGGAAATGAATGACTAAGGAGCTAAATGAATCTCTGAAGATGACATTCACTAGCAGAGAAACATGGAATTTTTAAGGCGTACTTGACCCTTGTGCTCCTTACTGCGATATTTTCTTCTGCTTACTGGTTTTCTCAGGATCAGGCACTGGTCAGCTGCTGATTTCTGAAGATATCTCCGAACATACCTCTCCAACTGTGCCAGAACTTCAATGTGGAGTCGCCAAAGGTTGGCCTTCCTCCAGTGGAGTCGACAGACAGATGATTACAACCAAATATATGTTCAAACCTTGTCTGTCATCAAATCTTGAAGCTGTGTCGTTCTCCCAGGGAAGCTGAGCTTCAATTCTCCTCTCCCCGGCAACGGCGCCAATTAATGTTATCACCCCAAGAAACTCACCTAGGTTGTATATCAGTGATGCTCGGGAACATTACAAATTCAACAAAATGTTGGATAAATGGTGGATGGATGAAAGAAATGCTGCATACTCAAGCCAGATAACCACTCCTACTATGATTGACCCCAGACATGGGTGAACACTCCCAAACTACAAGGCTTTTAACCACCAATTACTCACAGTTTAAGGAAAAGGTGATAATGGAGAAGACTGACCACACCAGCAGATGCACAGGACCCTGCGATGGCCAACTACAACCAGTTTAAAGGTCTGCAAATCTAATATTTAATACACAGACAGGATGACAGCTCTCTATGCATTAAAACAATAGAAACCTGCAAGCAATTTAAATGAAACAGCTAAATTCTAACATAAAGGTGGGATGACAGCCCCTCTACTGCTAAAAATCAACAGCACATCAACAACTGCAAAACAGGCACAGCCTGGAACAACAAGAAGAAGTGGAAAGTGAGCAAAAGAAGCTTGTATTAGTTGGAAATGAAGACCAGACGCTGCAGGTTGCATAACAGCTACAGTCTCCAGAAGTTGAACCTTACAACATACTAACTCTCATCTAACACTCATCACTACTTACATTGTGTTTCTGACTATTTATAGAGTTTGTTTTACAAAAATCTCTGCTAGGCTATGCGTGGAGGTGTCTTAATGGACCACCAACCACATTTACAATTAGATATGGGCCTCTGATACAATC
Organism: Pinus taeda; assembly: GCA_000404065.3. NCBI lineage: Eukaryota > Viridiplantae > Streptophyta > Pinopsida > Pinales > Pinaceae > Pinus > Pinus taeda. The sequence goes on along the minus strand of APFE031502059.1, from coordinate 79,690 downwards.
TACTAATTTAAATGGACAAAACCGACTCGTTCTGGCAATCTGCAGTCCTGCTCGGGCAAATGAAGTAAATTATGGATGAAATTCCATGCCTGATAAATGCTTTTCACTATTCGAGGTCGTCCTTTTTGTCCTTCGGCCATTCTGTTCTTTAAATGCAGTTGGTGAGGAGTAATGGCGCAAAGTGCTGGATCTGGCCTTCTTCCTCCTTCGGGAGCACAAAATAGGTTAAAGGCATAAAGACAGTATGGTGGAGGCATGCACTGGGCAAGAAGAAAGACAAAGACAGATAACAATTGTTGGATCGCAGAGATCAACGGTGGAGATTGCTGGCAGGAGGAATTGGGAAGAAACAAACGGAGATAAACAAGAGTCGTCAGATCAGGGAGCAGTGGATCTAACGGTCATTGCATGCGAAAGATGTACGAACTCGCAATATCGCAATGTGGAAGACAAGGGCGAAGCCTTAACACACATGGCTGCGATATGCGATAGCGATCAGATCGCATCGCATAGTCGCATCGGCGGAGAAGACATGGGGCGTAACTTTGACACTGGTGGGTGCGATTTGCGATTTGCGATCAGATCGCATCACAGAATCGCAATCGGTAGAAGACACGGGGCATAATGGAGGAAACAGGGCGCAGACGTGATTTGCGGTAGCGATAAGATCGCATCGCAACATCGCTTCAGAAGAAGTCTAGGGAACCGACTGAGGCAGCGGTCATAGATGCGATTTGCGATCTGATCACATCGCATAGGGAAAAAACAGAGGCAGCACAGTAGAAGGGAGTTCAAGGCTTACAAAGGAATTTGAATGAAACATAGGGACAGCGAGAGGTTAAGAAGGTGTGAAGAAACCGAAAGAGGAAGATGAGAATGACTGTTGCGGGCACCTTTCTCAGCACAACCAACCATCAGCCCTGAATTTGACCTTTAAGCACTGAAGTTTATATTTGAGCTAACAACGCCATCTTAAAGTCTCATTAATTGCTTCTAGGGAATGCAAGATAAGAGCCAACTTTGGTGATGGAAATGGGTTATTTGTAGGAGGTCCTTGTGATAATCCTCCTTGACCTTGATTTCCCCGCGTCTTCACCATTTTGAATTGTTAAATTATCTCTTCCATATGCAAGACTTATTAACGCAACTTAGGAATTTTGTGAATTCTTATTCAGCTTATGCATGTTTTGAAAAATGATAGGTGTAAGTTTTTCTTTTGATATTTTCATAAAAAATCATTACTAATACTGAGCAGCTCATCATGGATCTACTACATGCTCTCCCATCACTGGCTAAACAATGTTGTGACACACCACTATTCATCCTCCAATATCTTTAGATACGTAACCAATCATCTTAAATCCATCTTATATATTTTGAATGTTCACATATATACTAAATTACCAACAACAAAAAATCACATTATTATAACTTGGCGTCCCTCTTCAAATCCCATCAATAATGCTAGACTTCATTCATATATATATATATATATATATATATTATATATATATATATATATATATATATTATTATATTATATATATATATATATATATACAATATACATTACATAACAAATAAACATATACAATACTATACATATACTATAAATCTCGTGTTTTCAAAGTAGGTGTCTAATGGCCTGAATCAACTCATACTGAATATTATTAGTATTCTATCACAATTGATATATATAGAATGGCTAGTGCTACATGTTTTAATATTTCAATATTATATATTATCTTAAAGGAGGTTCTAATGTTCTAATCAATTGGTGTTCACCTTGACACTTTGATGTGAATATGTTGGATTTCCATTTTATAAACATATGCAGATTAATACTATGACAATATCTAATATAACTCTATTATGTCTTTAAATAATTTCAAGAAGTTGCATCTAAATTATTCTCAAGAGTGTGTAAGAAGATAAGAAATATGCATGACATCAAGCAACTTTTCTTAGCATAATGTAAGCAACTTGTAAAAATTTTACTTAATTTAATTTATATTATTGAATATTATAAATAAATAAACAACTTGTTTTAATGCAACTTAAAAGGTCAATATTCTCACTAAATCTTGTCAATATATGAATTAATATGGTTGTAAGAAAATATATGGTCTACAAAATAATATTTCTTTGTATTAATGTTAATATCATTTTTTAAGAAATAATCTCTATTTTATTAAAGGGCTTAACTCTATAGGAAATTACAACCTTTGTGTATACATAGATAGGTTATCTTTGTTTACAAAGTCAATAATTTTTCTATCTAAAGGTTCTGCCACAACTTGCATAAGTTTTAGTAGGCGCTAACCTCAGTAATTCTGCATACTTCCATATTTACTCATATCTATATTTATGCAAATAATTACATAAATTATGGTGGGAAATAACTCTTGGTAAACATATTTATTTATTTATCTTAGCATAAAAATGCCCCCAAAAACTCTTACATTGATAAATATAACATTCCAACTAACTAATTCTTATAGATGAACTAATTTAGCATTATGAACATCACTAATTTATCTATTTTTTAGTCATGTTATTTCTATATATAGATTTATTAGCATAGCCAATACAATTGTACATAAATCAATATGTTTTACTAATTCTAGTAAAATGTAATGAACCTATGTCATGGCCAATTGTTGCTCTATGACTTAACAAAATATCCCTTTCATTTTGGGCATTAACAATTGTGCCTATAGTTGCTTCCAATAGCTTGGTTTTCATTAATGCAACAAATTTACCAAAAAAAACCTTTGAAATAAAGTTGAATCTCTATTTCTTCTCAAAATTCAGGATTCGCCTTCAAATAAAAGAAACCTAAATTTCTACTTTCCCAAATTATGTACGTAACGCTTGATTACATAATTATGTTGCTTCCTCATAATAATGGGTTCATTGTGTTTAATTAGGCCCAATTGGGTTGAAAATACCCACATTCTTATATAAATATAATTTCTTTGAATAGTAAATATAAATATATTTCTTTTGAATAGTAAAAAGTGAAAGTCGAAAATTTATAAAGGCAAGCATGATAGCTAAATTGGAAATTTCTAATTAAAGAAAACCCCAAAAGTGAAGAGGCTAAGCCAAAAATAAAAAATTAGCATGAGAAAAATCCAACCTGGTTAAAATTAGCACTGGAATGGTCCTAAATCCGACATGGTTTGAGATCCCATAGCCTTTTTTAAAAAATTTTGTTGTTGTTGTTCAAAGATACCAGACAAGCACAGTTGCTCTATTTTATCATTATTAAGAATTTTTTTTAAGTTTTAATCTCTAGACTCCATAGCTAACCCCGTCAAAAAAATAGATTTGTAAAAAAAATATCCAATAAAATTATTCCATAAAATTTCAAAAGCAAACTCATGAAGAAACCAAACAATGCCCTATATCATGAGCACAACTTAGATTTTTATTTTTATTTGTATTATTTGATTCGCTGGATTCAAACCCATATACTAAAGCAATGTGAAAACCAAGCATATAAAGGATGAATAATTCACTGATAATGGTAGAGTGAAAGACTGAAGATGTCATGAAATCCATTTTTGTTTTGGATATAATATAAGAGATGTGCAAAGAGGGATTGATTTTGTCAACAAAGTTTTACCCATTCCAGGACAAAAATATAACCAAACAGCACATTATGATCTTGTTTCACAGGGAAATTGATCAGCATGATCTTGTTTCACAGGTAAATTGATCATGAGTTGGCTGAAAATGCTAAATAAACTTGATTTTTAAGGAATTAAACCCCTCATATTTCTAAATTAGAAGCTATCAAATTATTGGTAGAGATATGTAGATTTATGGAAGTTTGGATGAACAAGCAGTTGGGCATTTCGGATTCTTCATTGCCCATAAATTTTCACACATAAAAAAGTAAATGTGGAACCTGGTAATACAATACCTTTGTCAAATGGAATTTGGAAAAAAACCATAAATGGAATGACATTCCATGCTGAGATTAGCAAAGATATATCTGAAGCTGCTAGGTTTGAGCAGCGACCTGCCTACAAACTAAAAATTCAGAAAGAGATTTAACTTTTCAACGGAAATCCTTACTCTCCTTAGGATATAGCAACATTTTTTTTAAAGAATTATGGCTTGGATCTCAGCATGATTGGTGACTAATTAGGAGAAATAGAATTTTTTCTTAGAAGTTTATGCTTGCATTGGTTGATTCTTTCAACTTTGAAGGACTGGAATTTGATGAAGCAATTAGATTGTTTTGACAAGGCTTCAAATTACTTGGAGAGACACCCAAAAAAAATTGTTGAATCATGGAAAAAAAGTTGTTGATTGTTAGTCCATATGCAATCCAAAAGCATTTATGTTTGCTTATTATGTGATAATGCTCAACATAGATGCACAAAATACAATTGTCAAAAACAAGATGTGAATAGTTGATTTCCTATGAAATAATCGAGGAACAAACAATATAAAGGATTTATCAGAAGTTTACCTTGGATCCATATATGATTGTATAGGAAAAAAATGCGATCAACATGAAAAATGATACTTTGATTCTACTAAGTAAACAATCTACTAATGGAAACATGATTTATAGTATACTTAATTTAGTAATTTGCAAGAGAGGGGAAGAAAAGATTTGGAGAAAAATGATGATCTCATTCGACATATGTAAGAGCAATTTAAAGTGAACACTGCAAAATCTTAGTATTATGCCGCAACAAATGTGGAAATTTTGAGATTCATGTTGGAGGCTTGCTGGGCTCCAATGTTGCCAACATTCCATTGTCTTGACGACTTCCATTGAATTAAAATGCAGATCCTATTGAATTATGACCATTTCGATACAATTAGAATTTGATGTAGGATATCCCATATTTTTAGTACTATTCCTTTGGTAAAGCGTGGGTTTTCAACTACGATTAGGGATCTTGAACTCTTTCTTATCCTTTTCAAATTATTGATACACACAGAAAATGAAACAACAAACCCTTCCACCATAGTATTCACACAGAAAGAAACTCAATGAATTATCTGGTGGTCCGCTCGTTGAAGCACCACTTGTTATGTATACCAGTTGTTTCAATATCTATATATATATATAATTTCTAGCTCAATTATTTGATCTATCTTTGCTTACCTGTGGGCATATCGGGTTTCCTTTTAACCTTGATTAAAATAAAATGACCTGTTACAATTGATCTGAAATGGGGACCTAAAGGCTTCTTGTCAGCTTACAAGAACCTCTCCTACTCCAAAGCTTATATATTTCCAAGATCTATGCTTATGATTGACCATTTGTGAAATTAAAGGACTTGAAATAGGTGTGTGCTTGTGTTTATTTTTTAGACTGTTTATGTGTTTATTGTTCTTTGCTTATGTTGATATTTAAATACATGCAACAGTAAATAATGTAGCAAATAAGCAAACATAAAAGACAACAATGTAATATGGAGTTCGCCCAAACCTCTTGGGATGCGTCTCCTTGAACTCTAATCAACTCGACTAAACTCTTTGGGATTATGGTTGAATTCTTTTACAAGTTCCACACTCAACTCCATTGATTTACAACTAAACCTATGGGTTTAGAATACCATCTTATCCTGCTGGTTGTCCATACTCTATAGACAGATCTAGGCTTCTCTGGACTATATTCCTTCAATTAACGCTCTAGGCTATCTTGAGCTCCTAGCCTGCACCAACTCCCTCAGAATTATTTTACTGTCTCTGGAATTCCTTCTTCTGTATTTAGCACACATTAGACACCAGCAACAGCTTGATCATTGATCTCTTTGTTGTTCTGAACTTCATTACAGCTCTATGGCTCTTAGAAGTCTACTTTGAGCTCTTTGGCTCTGAGGCTCTGCCTCCAACCTCTAGTGGCACTCTGTGAAATCCTCAGCTCTACGGCTCTCTGGCCTTCTAGGCTCTACAACTCTGTTGTGCTCAAGCTTCTAAGGAATTGAGGCTCCGGCCTCCCAAACTCTGGTGGCTTCGGCCTCTACCAAGCCTCCAACCTCTAGTGGCTCTCTGGCATTTTCGACTCTGGCTCTTGGCTCTGGCTCTTGGCTCTGACCCTCAGCTCTAGCCCTCAGCTCTGGCTCTCACGAGCTTCTGGGTTCGCTCGACCTCCAAGCGACTCCAAAAACTCCTCTGTAAATTGTGCTCTCTAGATTTTGTGAGGCATCCCTCCGGCTCTGTGACTTCCTGTTCGTTTCTCTGTGTGTAATCATCCCTTTGTCTCTTCAACTGGCCCTCTGGCTCTTTGGCTCTGTGGCTCTGTGACTGGCCATCTAGCTTTATGGCTCTGTGGCTCTCTGCGTATAACGCATTCCTGTTACAATGCATCATTGTTATAGAAAGCTCGTTTACAGTGTGGCACAATGACTTTAGGACGGGGACAGTTACAAAGGAATCGGCGGGCACGAGCAACCCGGTCGTTTGGCCTTCCTGTGTAGAAATCTTGAAAATCACCAAATAACGGAATACACAGGAAAACGCATCATGAGCCGTTTAACCGGACTTCAAATAATATAGAATTGCATCTATATCCCTCTCGGGTCCGTGTTCTTCATTGCTCATCGCAAATCGCATTACCTATGGCCAAACACCAAATACACTGAAAATCTGAAAATTCGGATTTTAAAATTTATGCAATCGCATTCATAAACCTCATTGGGTCCATGCCTTGATTGTTAATCGCATGTCGCAAGTCGCAACGGCCCTTGTATCGGGGATTCGCATATTGCTATCAGCCCCATCGCATCAATGTATCACTATCAGCCCCCTTGCATCGGTGCTATCGCTGATCGACGCCATCGCATATCGCAATCGCAATGGCCTGAGGCCTATACAACTTCCCTTTGATTGTGTCGATCGCCGATCCGTTGATCGCAATCACAAATAGCTTGCCCAGGGTTCCAATATCGCATGAAGGCCTTCCTCTGATGCGATATATCGGACATTGCTATCGGAGAGTCCTTTCGCCTTTGGTTAAGTCCTCCCTTTGAACCTTTCCGATGCGATTTTCTTTAAGGAACACATTTTCTCCATTAAGTCCAATTTATAATAATGTGCTTCCTTTTCTAAGGATAATGGGCAAATTTCTTTTTACAATAACTTCTTCATCTGGAGTGCGTTTTAGCCCATTCAAATTGTGTTAGATTCATAATGAAGAGATCTATGCAAATGGGATTATTTTCAGAAGCATCCTTTGACTTTAATTTTTCCTCTGTGAGGAAAATTCATAGACTTACAAGTCTATGTTAGATCCATTTTGGATCACGCCTTCCCACTAAAAGCTTTTGGACTCCAAAAGACTGATATACTAATCTGAACAGTAAATGAGAGTACCTCACCCTCTTCTTTCAGCCTCCATACACTTGCCTTGCATAGTGCCTCTGAACCAAAGCCTTTAAACACTTTCCTTCCTGGATGTGCTTGTCTTCCTCCTTGACTTCATGTAGAACTCCAGCTGAGAAGGTCACAAAAGGTAGTTTGAACTTCTCTACCTTGATAATTGATCCAAGGTGGCTCAAACCAATGTCAAGCTATATCTGCTTCACAAAATTTTCATTTGTACCTATTTGACATACTGTCAACAACAACTGTTAACAACAACAGGACTACAGACAACAACTGGATGGCATAAACTCTTGCTTCATCAAAAGAAACAGATTTCACATCTTGTGAACACCTCCATGTCTTTATATCTGCATACAAATGATTGACTAGATAACAAGCCAACAAAACATGCCTTTAAAACAATTGACCCTTCAAGTCAAGCATGTAGAAAACGAACTTTAGGATTCTTTTTCAAAGATGAAACACTTCATCATTATCTCCATCTTGGTGACCAAATCAATTTTTCCCAAGTCAATATTGAATTACATGCATGTTTACAACAAAGTAATCAACCCTTCAAGTTAATCACACATACATGTTTAAATACAAGGAAATGATAAACATCCCTACGTTTAGGCATACCATGCTTATGCATGCATTTCATCCTTCAACTTTTGCTTAAGCACACTGTACTTTTGACGCTGAAATGAATATAATGTTTCATCCTTCAACTTTCGCTTAAGTACACTATACTTTTGAAGCTGAATGAACCTAACGTTGCAGCTATAAAGTGAGTCTCCTACTCCACTTTTTCCATTCACCTCCTTGGTAAAAACCTACAACTTGCAAATAGATGCATTTTCAAAAAGACATGCAATCTTAATTGGATAAGTACTCTAACCATTTCTTACCAATCCATTTCAAAGGTCCTTCTTTTGTCTGCACATCAACATCAACATGTGAATCATCCTGAAACACATCATTCATGGAGTCTTTCTTTCCATTCCTGCCATCTCTCTTTCCACCCTCTTCAAGTTTTGTGGAAGCATTGTTGGATTCAGAGTCCAACATTTTGCAGCAATATGTCCTTGCTTATGGCAGTAAGTGCAACATATGTGCATCCTCTTGACAACATGATTTGCCTTGTCCAATAGACCTTTGGCTTCTTGCTTCTTTTCCTTCAAAAGTTTCCTGTATGTGGCCATTCTCTTCCAACATCTAGAAACATTATGGTTAACCAAACCACAAAAGAAACATGCAATTCTTTTCCCATGCCTATATGGAAATTTACCATGTTGAACATAATCAAAAGGAATATGGTTAAAACAAGATTTATACCTTTCTCTTTCACCTTTATTGCCTTCATGAGGAGGTGAATTGAATGAAGAAGTAGCTCCCTTTGGAACACTGTCAACCTCTTCAATGGTTTCAGAGTTTCCACAACTCTCTAGTTCAAGTGTATGCTTATGAACACCTTCTTCCTGAAAGTGATGTTTCAAGCTATTGCATTCCCCAAGAATACAATCTTCGCACTCTTGAGGTAGAAGACCTGAAATGAAACTCCTTCTTGGAACTGTTTCAATTGTCTTCATGGCAGCTTTGGAACTTTCTCCATAAGATTGTCCATAGCCAAGACCCAAATACTGAAGCCTTTCCTCAACCATTATTGGCTCAACTATACCCTGTGCATGTTTACACAAGCCTTTTCATTCATAGCCCATCTTGGACATTAACTTGGAACCTATGCCTCTGGTATGTTTTTCAAAAGAACCAACAGAAACATTTTTAGAGGAAATTGAAGACAAACTAGAATTATTTACCTCTTCTTCAAGTTGATACTTGACTAAGGCTTCTTTGGCAACAAGGAGCTATGTCTCCAACTCATGCATCCTTTCCAGGTTCATATTTGCAATATGAAGTTGTCTCTTCATTTCCCACAATTTGTCATAAAGCAACTTGTTCTCTTCCTTCATGGAATTCAATTGTTGTCTAAGTATGATTCTCTTCCTTCCATCCTCATACATTTCTCTCACCATATCCATCATGATGAACAAGTCTTGCTTCTTGTCTTCATCAAAGAATCTTGTGAAGAAAGAAGAATTTGAGGACTCACTTGTAGAAGTTGTCATTATCAAAATGAACAAAAGAACTTCAAACAAGATTAACAAATAGCTTATTCAAGCAACCTTTTGCAACAAACCTCTTGTGCTTCCAGGATTGCTTTGAGGTCTTTTGGGATAAGAAGAATGCCTTCAGCACTTCTTCCTTTTTGTCCTCTCCTGGACTTAGCTATCAGTAGATTTCCCTTCACCTTTGAAACTCAAACAACAGTCAGTTTACAAACAATCAAATAGAAGAATTTGACTATTTGAACACCTTTCAAGTCAAACAAGCATATAGATTGCTCTGTCAATCAAGCATTCTGATCTGAGACCACTTGCTCTAATACCACCTTCTTTGAAGGTGGGTTTAATCAACCTGAAGCTCTGAGATAACCAGATCTGATACCACTTGATCTGAAATGGGGATCTAAAGGCTTCTTGTCAGCTTACAATAACCTCTCCCACTCCAAAGCTTATATATTTCCAAGATCTATGCTTATGATTGACAATTTGCGGAATTAAAGGACTTGAAATAAGTGTATGCTTGTATTTGTTTTTTAGACTGTTTATGTGCTTATTATTCTTTCCTTATGCTGAAATTTAAATACATGCAACAGTAAATAATGCAGCAAATAAGCAAACACAAAAGACAACAATGTAATATGTAGTTCACCCAAACCTCTTGGGCTGCATCTCCTTGAGCTCTAATCAACTTGACTAGACTCTTTAGGATTATGGTTGAATTCTTTTACAAGTTCCACACTCAACTCCATTGGTTTACAACTGAACATATGGGTTTAGAATACCATCTTATCCCGTTGGCTGTCCATACTCTGCAGACATATCTAGGCTTCTCTGGACTAGATTCCTTCAATCAGTGCTCCGGGCTATCTTGAGCTCCTAGCTTGCACCAACTCCCTCAGAATTCTTTTACTATCTCTGGAATTCCTTCTTCTGTCTTTAGCACACATCAGACACTAGCAACATCTTGATCATTTGATCTCTTTGCTATTATGAACTTCATTACAGCTCTATGGCTCTTAGAAGTCTGCTTTGAGCTCTTTGGCTCTGCCTCCAACCTCTGGTGGCTATGCCTCTATCGAGCCTCCAACCTCTGGTGGCTCTTTCGTTGTCCTCCCAACCTCTGGTGGCACTCTACGAAATCCTCAACTCTACAACTCTCTAGCCTTCTGCATTCTACAACTCTGTTGCGCTCAAGCTTCTGAGGAACTGCGGCTCCCGCCTCCCAACCTCTGGTGGCTTCAACCTCTACCAAGTCTCCAACCTCTAGTGGCTCGCTGGCATTCTCAACTTTGGATCTGGCTCTTGGCTTTGGCCCTCAGCTCTGGCTCTCACGAGCTTCTGGGTTCGCTCGACCTCTAAGCGACTATCCGTCAATTGAGCTCTCTGGTTTCTCTCGACCTCCAAGCGACTCCAAAAACTCCTCTATCAATTTTGCTCTCTGGTTTTTGTGAGGTATCCCTTCGACTCTATGGCTTCCTGTCCATTTCTCTATGTGTAATCATCCCTCTGTCTCTTCGATTGGTCCTCTAGCTCTCTGGCTCTCTAGCTCTGCGACTGGCCATCTGGCTCTGTGGCTCTGTGGCTTTGTGCGTATAATGCATTCCTGTTATAATGCATCATTGTTACAGAACACCCGCTTACAGCGTGGCACAATGACTTTAGGACAAGGACAGTTACAAAGGAATCGGCGGGCACCGACAACCCAATTGTTTGGCCTTCATGTGCAAAAATATCGAAAATCGCCAAATAACGGAATACACAAGCAAACGCATCATGAGTTGTTTAACCAGACTTCAAATAATATAGAATCGCATCTATATCCCTCTTGGATCTATGTTCTTCATCTCTTATCGCAAATTGCATTGCCTATAGCCAAACACCAAATACACTGAAAATCTGAAAATTGGATTTCAAAATTTATGCAATTGCATTCATAAACCTCATCGGGTCCATGCCTTGATCGCTAATCACAATCGCACGTCGCAAGTTGCAACAGCCCTTATATCCTTTGACTTTAATTTTTCCTCTATGAGGAAAATTCATAGACTTAGAAGTCGATGTTAGATCCATTTTGGATCAATAGTTCAGCCCAAGAAAAACGTGACACTAATGTAATTTAAAATAAAAATAACTGACTCACCAGTCTTATAATTTAAGATAAAAATGATTGGCTTTTGCAACATACAAGAGTCCAGTTGTCAATTCTTTTAATTGGAAAAATTTATAACCTAAAATGAAAGTAACTCGGTGATTCAGGATACAATAAGATCTAAGAATAAACTGATATACAAGAAGAAGAGTCGAGTTGCTAATTCTTTTAACATGAAAAAAAATTGTAACTTGAAATAAATCTATTATGATTTGAAATGAAAATAACTCGATGCTTTGAGGTGACATGAAGATATGTCCATCTTCTTGTCCCAGAATAACTCGATATACAAGAATCTGTAGACTAGTTTTTTTTTTTGTTGGAAGGATTTTCTACTTGCAAGTCCAAATGACTAAGGATTGTTTTGGTGGGTTTAAGGTCCAAATTTTGAAACTAGCTCTGATACCACATGTGAGGATCCAACCTATGGTTCTATAACCAAAACTAAATTTATTTAATTTAAACACAACAAGAAGGGAAATAACTTATTTATAACTCAACACTATTTGATGATAATATACAATTAAAATTTATTTACAACATATTAAACAAGTAAGAATTTCATTGCAACAATTTACATAAAGAATCAATAAATGGAAGAATACTTGTTCCAATAGCTTGGCTGAGATGATCCTGACTTTGTTGGGATGCTCTTCTCAACTACCTGACTGAATTTACCTCACAACCGACTATGAATGATTTCCTAGCCCAGGGAAGCTCCACAAGTTCCCTGGCCGTCTGAGCCCAAGTCCAACGAGTTGTAATGTGTCCAAGTTAAACCAACACTCTCCCTTCTCTTTCTCCACATTCCTTCCCCAAAACAAAATCCTCCAAAACCAAGACCAAGGATCTCCCCCTCCTCTCATCCTCCTTCCCTTTTTATGTCTCTTCCTCCTATCCACCTCAACCACCTATCATTAATGTCATGACTATCCTCTCATCCTTTCGTTTTAGTATCTTTGACTTTTCTTACCATATCTTATTCAAAGTAGATTTGAGAAGACACTTTGGGAATAAAATATGGATATTTAATTTAGAATTAAATTGGAGAAGCCCATATCTTCTCAAAAATAGATTTGAGAAGACACCTTGGGATATGGACATTTAATTTGGAAATAAATTGGAGAAGACCATATCTTCTCCAAAGTAGATTTGAGAAGACACCTTGGGACATGAATATTTAATTTGGAAATAAATTGGAGAATACCATATCTTCTCCAAAGTAGATTTGAGAAGATACCTTGGGATATGGATATTTAATTTGGAAATAAATTGGAGAAGACACCTTGGGATATGGATATTTAATCTGGAAATAAATTGGAGGAGACCATATCCTGTCCAAAATTAAATTTGAAAAGACAACTTGGGAATTGAATAATAACAATAATAAAAGTCATATCAGTAAAATAAAATTACAATTTCACAAATGTAGGTATATACCAATATTTCTTAATAAGTACAAGTCAATATTTTCAGGTAAATTAATCACTAATAAAAATTAGCATGATAGGACCAAGTAGGGCATTACATGGTTTATCTGACATATTATGCCTTGAAGGAAGAAGTATCAAATGGCTAGAAATATGGTTGACTATAGAGACTTTCTCTATGAATTTGAAGAACATTATGGTGTTGAGAACCCCTCTGACTTATCAGTTACATTGAGAAGTTTAAACGAGGAGATAATGAATTGTAAGGCAGATACTGGCATACTGATAGAATCATACAGCCACGGGAAAATTTAGTAGAGGTGAATGCAATAATACTTCAGAGCTCGTCGGATTTGCAACGACAAGGACCTCCACGGATCAGTCATGAGCAGGAAGATAAAGCAAATGTGGCATATGGCAGTAAATCGCATGGTGGTCACCAATCCGATAGAGAGGACACAATCCAGGATGGCAGATTGTTGGACACTTTGAAGAGGAGAAGGTATAGACACATGTATGATTCTATTTCTGATTTAGATAGGCACTACCATCGTCATCAGTATCATCCTTACATGAGGAGTGATAAGTGGTATTTCCCGGATGAATTTAAGAAGGCAAAGCCACCTAATTTTGATGGAGAGATAAATAGATCACAGGATGCAGAGGCATGGTTGCTTGGCATGAGGAAATTCTTCAAGTTGCATGATTATTTAGAGAATATGAAAGCTAGAGTAGCTATTTTCAGTTTTAAAGGTAGAGCAGACATCTGGTGGGAAGATGTGAAGAATGTTGGAGACATAGATGAGGAAGATCTAACTTGGAGCAAATTCTAGCGGATATTCAAGAAGAAATATTTATCTGAAAGGTACTTTGATGACAGAGAAAAAGAATTTTATGAACTAAATATGGGATCCATGATAGATGACGAGTACACCAGTAAGTTCTTGGAACTATTGAGGTATGTGCCTTACCTCAAGGAGGAGAAAGCTAAGATTCAGAGATTTGTCAGTGGGTTACCAGTTGCATTCAAAGATAGGATTAAATTCAATGAGACTAGATCATTGGAGGAGGCCATTTGAAAGCTAAAGCATTTCTATGAGCAATCGAAGCACATAATTGAGACTAAGCTAGTCTAGAGAGGTAATGAAAGGAACAAAGGAAAATGAGATAAAACGTGGGCAAGGCCACAGAGTACATATAACAAGGAGAAAGTTGTACCACCTAAGAGGTTTAATGCGTTAGTTAGAGGACAAGGACATAAAGCTGAAGAGAAGAATAAGGATGGAGGCTGGAAGACCATAGAGTGTTGGACTTGTGGCAAAGACCATCGCATGAAAGATTGTTTACAGAATCAGGGTGGTAGACCCCAGATATATAGTGCATAGGAGGCGCAAACCGTTGGAGATGTTGGCGAGAGTAATCCTCGTATATATGCAATTGTGGACAACAGGAAGGCAGAACACCAGACATCTATCATTGAAATGGACAGTAAGCTTTGTGATCAAGTTATTTCTATTTTGATTGACCCCGGATCTAATTATAGATATGTTAGTCCTTACTTGGTGGATAAGTGTGGTTTGAGTAAGGAATTTCATGCAGAGTCTTGGTTAGTTCAGTTGGCTATAGGTATGAAGAAGTGAGTTCATCATTGCGTAAGAGCTTGCACATTTGACTTAAATGGTATGCCTATCGCAACACATTTGAATGTTTTACCGTTGGGTTCATACAATATGTTATTGGGCATGGACTAGTTGTATATGCATAGAACCAAGGTTGACTGCTATGACAAAGCTATTGAATGTGTTGATGACAATGGGGAACCAAGAGTTTTGCAAGGTAAGATGAAAGCCACATCAGTTAGGATTGTGATAACTATGCAAGCAAAGCGTAGCCGCAGGAAAGGGTGAAAGCTATTTGTAGTACATATTTCTAGTGATAAGGGTAAGGAGGTTGAGGATGTAGATGTGTTGAACAAACACCCAATTTTACAGCAGTTCAAGGATGTATTTTCGAGGACATTACAGAGTTGCCACCTCATAGGGAGGTAGACTTTTCTATCGATTTAGTGCCAGGGGTAGCTACAACATCGAAAGAACCTTACATGATGAGCACACTTGAGTTAGTTGAGTTAAAGTTGCAACTGAAGGAGATGTTGGACAAGGGATAC
This sequence comes from Pinus taeda, assembly GCA_000404065.3. NCBI lineage: Eukaryota > Viridiplantae > Streptophyta > Pinopsida > Pinales > Pinaceae > Pinus > Pinus taeda. Next base: position 64,480 of record APFE031502059.1, on the reverse strand, counting down.
ATTAGGCACAGTGTATCACCTTGGGGCACACCAATCTTGTTTGTGAGAAAGAAAGATGGTACCCTCATATTATATATTGACTACAGACAGTTGAACAAAGTGACTATCAAGAACATATACCCTTTGTCGAGGATTGATGACTTGTTCAATCAGCTGAAGGGAGTAGCAGTATTCTCGAAGACTGATATGAGATCCAGATACCATCAGGTACGCATCAAAGAGGACATATACAAGACTGCATGCAGGACCAGATATGGGCATTATGAGTTTGTTGTTGTTCCATTTGGCTTAACTAATGCTCCAACCACATTCATGTGTTTGATGAATAATAACATAGTTACAAATGAAACACGAACTATTACCTCAAAATGGGTACTCGAGCCCAAAAACCCAAAAACAACATGAAAAGAACCCAAAAATGAAAATTGTTTATTCCAGAACGATGTTTTTTTTAAGGGTAAATTTTCAACATGTTTTTAAATGAAAGTAAAAACCAATTTTTTTAAATGGATGGGAAAAACACCCTTAAAAAAAAATTGTTTATTCTGGAATAACAAAAAATGGAGTTAAAGAGAAAATATTCAAACTTTGAAAAACTATAAAATTCCAGCGATTCTCGAACATGATGTTAAAGATAAAATATCATGTCTCGAATTTTGACTATTTCCATCCATGTTGTTAAAGATAAAATATCTTGACTCTAAAAATCCTTGAAACTGTAATTATTTTCGACCATAACATTAAAGATAAAATATCATGACTTAGAAAAACTTAAAATCTTGACAATTTTCAACCATGCAATTAAAACCAAAGATTATGACTACAAAAAAATCTCAAGTTTTCAAAATATTTCAAGCATGACATTATGACAAAAAA
>APFE031502059.1:34486-62901 GCA_000404065.3 Pinus taeda | reverse complement strand
TTTTTTAAATATTTTTTTTTAAACACAACATTTTTTTTTAAATAAAAGAAAAAATACATAACTAAAAAATTCAATTGAATTGAAAAAAACAAAATATAAAATATGAATCGGAAGAACTTGTAGGAGAATTTTCATCCGACGAAATTGGACCCCTTTCGCGCCCACACCTGCAATACACGCTGCTCCCATGGACACCTCTGCAACCCATCGATTCAACACGCAAGGTGCCGAGAAAGGCCTCCCAAGAGGGGCGGAAACAAACCATGGTACTCTAATCTGCACCCTAAGCACCTTGACCCCTTTCGCGCCCACACTTGCGATACATCTCAGCTATGGAGGATGGGGGGTTTCGAATCGGGGGTTAATCAAAGACAGCGCAGCGTCCATGCCTTCTGCATAAGGGGCAAAGGAAAACCATCTCCAATTTTGTGCAGGAATGCCAGCCAATCTAAGCAAAAACAGATGGGAGATAAGGAATGGGGGTTTAGCTGCTGTCAGTATTGGATCTGCAGACCTATACACTGGATCTGCTGCTATAGGCCAAAGAAGGATGCTGAATGTAGCTGGGTTGTTCTTTCCCATCGCAGAACGACACAAATCCCTCAGATCAACCTTTGATCTCATTGATCCGGCTCATTTTCAACAGAGGAGCCAAGACTAAACCGCTCTGAAACTTGGGACGGAGGAATGCCGCCGGAACAGGGATATGCGAGGGTATAGCCGTCAAAACAATCCAGCCTATCGGATAGCAGTTGTAATGACGCATGGCCTGGATTACATCACCAAACCGTGCCTCCATTTTCCTGAGGGGGCCATAAGGCACGAGGACAGCCTGCAAGCAAAAATGGAGAGCACAGTTCTTACTGCCTCCGCGGCGGTTGCAGAACCTGGTGCAGACGAAGTCACTTTAGAAATGAGGGAAGACCCTTGAATGAAATCCCAGCCCTCGACCGCCAGTTTGGACTCCGAAAGGCTAAACCCTAACTGTTTCCAAATCTTTTTAAAGCCCCCTTCCGGGAAATCAACCCTGATCTGGGTTCATCCTTCAAATAGTGTGACAAATCTGAAGATTAACATTGCCAACCATATTGGCTACCCGGATGGTCAACAACTATTGCTATTTGAGGGAAAATCGCTACAGGATCACAGAGCTATTAAGGATTACAACATCAAGTCAGGATATACCATAATACTCAATATGAGGCTACGAGGAGGTGCAGCATCTAGCAGCCCACCTAAACAATCCGAAGGAGGCAGTGGTTCTCAAACAGAACAAAACCCAAATTCACATCAGCAGCGCAAAGGCCAAGGAATATCCTTCAAGAATGTTTTACAAGGGGGAAAATCTTCTACAGCAACTCCAAAGCAGGCCGGAACAGAACGTAGCCCATATATACTGGAACAACTGCACTATACACCTGAACTAACAATAGAAACATCAGAAACAGAGGAGGTACGTAACAATTATGAAAAGCAAGCCATCATCTGTTGATTCAATGGTTTCTGGCCAAAGCCTATGGACCTATTCCATTGGATTCTCACAAGATGGTCTCTAAATAGTGAGATTTTTCTTTGCTCAAAAGCGTTCTTTATAGTCAAACTTCCATCAGAAGAGGTCAGGGACCTAGTGATTTAGAAGGAACCATGGTTCTGGGGATCTTCAGGACTCTTTATCACTCCTTGGTTCCCGGAGTTTGACGCCAACTCCTTCATTATTTCTAGGATGCCAGTATAGGTGCGTCTACATAACCTCCCTATACATTTTTGGGACCAAAAAATTATTGCATGCATAGGCAATACCATTAGCAAATATATTAAAATGGATACACTACGTGTGGAGGATAGAATTTTTACTTTCGCACGCATCTGTGTGGAAGTGGATCTTAGTAAAGGATTACCAGACTGCATACAACTGAAGCATAAAGATCGCAGTTGGATGCAAACATTAGATTATGAAAACATAGCTTTCAGGTGCAGAATATGTCGGCAAACTGGGCACTTACAAAATGCCTGCCCGGAATACAAAAAACACAGTCAAAGAAGGAAGAAATCCAGTAAACAACAAAAGGGCTGGACATTCCCCCCACTGGATCCTGAAGAGGAGGGAGATGAAGAGGAGGAAATGCCCATACCGAATGAGAATAGTCAAGCAGAAACTCAGAAGCAATCTTCACACGTGCCTATGGAACCACATCGGGAAAAGACTTCAAATATAATGGAAATCAGTGGAACCAAAAGACAACATACTTCAGACACCTCTAACTCTGACAAGGAAAACCCTCAACCCGGCGATGAAAACCCACTTCAACTTGTTCCCACGATTCCATCCCAGGAGAGTGGCGCAAGGTTGAGAAGGAAAAGGGGAGGAAAACTTGATTCGCCCCATATTGTCATCTTGGTGCTTCTAGTGTGGACCACATTTACTCAGTTTCTGTGGTTTTTTGTTTTTCACTGTTTCAGAGCTCTCTGCGCAGCGCAGTACTCCAAAAGCATTATCTGGGCAAAAAAGACATGCTATGCCTAAATATTGTATATGTTACGCATCTGCAAAATGCAGTTTCTTTATTAATAAAGAAAGTGCGATTTTTTCTACGGGAAAATATATATATATATATATATATATATATATATATATATATATATATAATATATATATATATATATATATATATATATAAAACAAAAAAATATAAATTAAAAAATAAAAGTTCAAAAAAAAGAATTAAAAAAAAAATAAAGCGATAAAAAATAATATATATATATATATATATATATATATATATATATATATTATACCACCAGCTGGGGCTGGCCACGGGGAGGCGGCTGCACGAAATCGACGAGCCACCCCCGGGCGGGGTTGACTGCGGGCGCGGGCAAGGAGGCGGCTGCACGGAATCGGCTAGCCACCCCCTCGAGCAAGGTTATCCGCGGGCACAAGCGAGGAGGCAACCCGCCTCTTTGCCCGAGGTAAATGAATTTAATTTTTTTTTAATTTTGTTTTATTAATCGTTTTTTTAATTGTTGTTTTTTTTAACTTTTGTTTTTAATTTTTACTTTTAAATTTTTTTGTTTTATATATATGTGTGTGTGTGTGTGTGTGTGTGTGTGTGTGTGTGTGTTTTGATTTGCCTTTTTTTGTTTTCTAATTTAAATATTTTTTTGCAATTTTTTTGTTTTCATTTTTTTAATTTTTATTTTATAACTTTTATGATTTTTTTTTAGTTTTTAAATTTGACCTTTTTTTAAATATTTTTTTTTAATTTTGATATTTAGTTTTTTTTCATTTTGTTTAGCTTTTTTTTTAATTATTAATATGTGGTTGTAATTTTTTTAACTTAAAAAATCGTTATGGATGTATTTTTTTTCCTTTTGATTAATATTCAATTTTTTCTTTAAATTTTATGTTTTTTTTGAAATTTTCTCTTTTCTTTTCCTTTTTTTTTTTTTTTTTTTTTTTTTACAATTGAATTTTGTTTTTTTTACATTTTTATGGGTGTTTTTTTTATTTTTTTATATATATTTTTATTATTTGAGTTTTTTTCTCATGATTTTTATTTTTTTTAATGTTTTATTACGAACATGCAAATTACAAACATTTAAAAAAATCCACACTTAACACATTACAAAATTTAAAGTGTAAAAAATAAGTCCTCTAGACAAAAAGGGTTGATGCTGCATCAACCCTTTTCAAAATCAAGATGAAAATCACTAACATTTAAAAAAGGTATTCATACTTGCTACATAAAAAAAAGAAGTGTCAAAAATCAACCCTCTAAAAAAAAGGGGGTTGATGTTGCATCAACACTTTTCAAAATCGACATGAAAATCACTAACATCGAAAAAAAATGTTCATACTTGATACATGAGAAAATTTAAAGTGCCAAAAATATGCTAAAAAAAAAATTATTCTAGCATCACCAATTTTCAAAATCGGGAGATTTTTTGCTACCTCAAAAAAACGGGTACCAATTCACTTTCTCGTTTGATCGGTCACTATGTTTAATGTGTTGCACCCATATTTGGATAAGTTTGTTATTGTGGTCATTGATGATATACTGGTATGTTCTAAAAAGGAGGAATAACCTGCCGAGCATTTAGCAACAATATTGAGGTTGTTTAGAGAGCATCAGTTGTATGCTCAACTCAACAAGTATAGTTTCTTTCAGACTGAGGTGCACTACTTGGGTCATGTTGTCTCCATGGAAGGTATTGTATTAGATCCAGAGAAGATAAGGGCCATCATGGAGTGGGTATCTCCTAAGAATGTGGATGAGGTGATATATTTCATGGGTCTGGTAGGCTATTATAGGAGGCTCATCAAGAACTTCTCGTAGATTGTTTATCCTATCGCATCATTGTAGAGGGAATGTAAGAAGTTTGAATGGACCGTAGAGTGTGAGATTAGCTTTGAGCAGCTTAAGGAGTTGCTGACACATGCACCAGTGCTACATATTGCAGATCCAGACAAAGATTTCGTAGTGTGTACAGATGCTTGCAACAGAGGTCTTGGTGGAGTCTTTATGCAAGATGGGTAGGTGGTATGTTATGAGTCCCGGAAACTAAACAAACACGAGCAGAACTATCCCACGCATGATCTCGAGTTGGTAACAATTATACATGCATTGAATATGTGGAGACACTATCTTCTTGGTAGGTGGTTTGTGCTTATGGGTGATCACAATGGGTTGAGGTATTTGTTTGACTAGCCAAATCCGAATTCCAGGCAGGCTAGATGGTTGGCCACGATCAACGAGTTTGACTTCAAGATTAGGTACATCAAAGGAAAGGAGATTAGAGTGGCATATGCTCCCAGTAACGGATACAAATACATCACTTGGAAGTTCTGAGATCGTATGGGACATATTTATAGGGCAGGATCTTGCAAGCAAGACATCAGGATGTCAGATATATGGAGATTGTGCATAGGTTGCAGCAGAGTACAGGTACAATTGATGACATAGGTACAGGTACAAGTGCTGGTGCACAAAACTTTAATCATTGTGTTACAACGGATAGGTTGGTCAGGTTTCGAGACAGGATATATGTACCAGATAACAATGAACTCAAGAAGTTGATCTTGAGGGAATTTCATGTGAAATCGTATCCAGGTCACCCAGGTTATCAAAAAACACTCACAGCGGTGAAGAGATATTACTATTGGCTGAATCTGAAAGGGATGTAGTAGAGTTTGTGGTAAGATGTTTTGATTGTTAGTGAGTGAAGGTAGAGTGCAAACATCCAGGTGGACTGCTACAACAAATCGCAATTCTAGAGTGGAAACGGGAGGTCATTTCCATGGATTTCATCACAAGGTTGTCGAAGACAGTCAAGCAGCATGATTCCATGATGGTCATTGTGGACAGGTTAAAAAAGGTTGCACACTTTGTTCTATTGAAGTCTACATTCTCAGCTAGTGATGTGGCATATGTATTCATCGGAGATGTGGTTAGACTACATGGTGTTCCGAAGAAGATTGTATTAGACAGGGATGCGAAGTTCACTTCCAAGTTTTGGAAGGAGTTATTTGCAAGTTTGGGCACAAAGTTGGCCACCAGCACAGCTTATCATCCTTAGACAAATGGACAGACAAAGAGGGTCAACATGATATTGGAGGACATGTTAAGGATGTACGTGATGCAATAGCAGAGGAAGAGGTAAGAGTATCTCCCGTTGGTCGAGTTTGCATACAACAACGGTTATCAGGAGTCACTTAGGATGAGTCCCTTTGAGGCATTGTATGGGCGGAGTTATAACACTCCCATTAGTTGGAGTGACCGAGTTAGCAGAGTATCGATTGGACCACATATCTTGGAATACATGGAACAGGAGATGCAGGTGATCAAGAAAAATCTTAAGGCAACACAGGATAAGTAGAAGAGCTATGTTGATAGGAACAAGTTGTTCAAGGAGTTCCAGGTTAGGGAACATGTGTACTTGCGCATAAAACCGAAGAAGAGCTCCTTGCGGATTGGCTCATGTGCCAAGCTGGCACCATGATTTTATGGACCCTTCAGTAACATTGAGCCAATTAGGCCAGTAGCCTATCAACTTGCACTGCCTCTGACAGTGAAAGTCCATGTTGTGTCTTTGCTTAAGAAGTATGTTAAGGATGTTGATTATGTGATTGACTGGTATGTATTGCAGGTGGAACCATATGGAGAATTCCAATCGGAGCCTCATTGTATATTGCAAAAAAAGGTGCTCATGCTCTGAAACCGAGCAATAGATCAAGTTAAAGTGCAATAGAAGCACTTTGGGCCCAATGAAGCTACATGGGAGATGGAGGATCAAATGCGGGCCATGTATCTGTTGACAGTGCTGGACCCGCCAACATGCCAAGGGGATCTCCCTGGTAAGAAGTCCCAATTAGACTTTAGACCATTTGGTGTAGGAGTCCTAGTAGTGGGTCGTAAGGTAATGCCTTGACCGGGAAGTCGCACAGAGGAAAGTAAGATAAATCTTTCAGTAGCAAGGGTGTGACTAATGTAGTGAGTCAAGCAAAGTGTATCAAAGGTTCTAACACTTCGAAGGAAGAAGAAGGTGAAGGTGAGTTCCAGGTTGAAAGGGATCAGTCCCAACTCGGTTAGGAACACATAACACAAAGGACATACACAGCTTTCGGCAGACCAGTCAACTCAGATGCAGTAGTAACATCATACAAGGTAAGATAACATGAACAACACTCACGGATCAGTCTGAGATGAGTGTGACAGTTGTTATAGCAAGGTTCATGCGAAAGGTTTGTCTGATGTCCGGTAGAGCAGTCGACATGGACAGTGACAACATTAACAACATATGCAACACATTAACAACAAGATTCATATAATTGCATACAAATCAGTTCATACACAAGTACGTAAGTTAAACAACATATATCATTAAGGCAACTAGAGTAGTCTAACTACAATAACAACATATGCATGAAAATGTGATGGCTCATATTATATAAAGAAATGTAAGTCAAAATCATACAATACACCATGTAAACCTGATAGCACGAATAGTGGAACGTTATAGCCACATCCACCTGCTCCTCCAAACAGATGTACTAGCTCCGTGCAGTAGAGAAGCCAAGGTGCATTACAATATTGTCCAAGCCTTCTCAAGATAGTCTTAGTAGAAGCTTGGCTGACCAAAAGCCCATACAATGAGTTATGAGGGAATATTTATAGCAAAGGTGGAGTGACCCTTGACATTCTCCATTATGACCATTCAACTACCTTCATGACTCTTCACCTACTCTATGATTGTTACATCCAACCATTGACACTTGACTTACACTTGGCATGACTCAACATACAATGTACATGTACCCATGTGAGACAACATGGCTTGAGCAAGCCTTGTGAGACATCACTAACACTCGGTCCGTTGTGATGGGACCAACTCTTTGACATGCTTGTGATGGTGAAGGTGGTGAGCTGATGCCAAGCTTTGTCGTCCGTGATGGTGTGCATGCACCTCATGGCGACATCTTGCTGAAGCGAACTCTTGCCTTCGTTGCAACCGGTGCATTGGTTCGGCCCCTTCATCCAACTCGTTTGCTAACATGCACAATGTCTTCTTGGGTGTGGCTAAACCGGCAACATACTAATGTATATTGTCTGTGCTGATCTTCAAGTGTGTGCTAGTGGTCATTTGCGTCAACTTGCCGAAGTACATGTTCAGCCCCAGTTGGACTTGCTTTTTGTCTTCGCATTGGTGAGTGTGTTGAATGGGTTGGATTGCATGCACACACTCAATGACATGCATGCTACTGAATCCCTTGCATGCGATCAACAAAACTGCTCACCATCTATGCTTTATGTTAGTTGTTGGGATGGATCCTTAACTTGTACGGGCATTGTTTCTTCTGTAAATGCATGTTGCGCCCATTGTTGTTAATGTTCCTATTGCAACTCATTCGTATGTGTGTGCAGCTTCATGTTCTTCCTGAGTCTCTGCTTCAGCACATGCAACTCCTTGTTCCATCTTCTACCTTCGCGTTATCTTCATGTCGCGTCGTCACTTCATAGGTGGAGTCTCCAAAGTTGCTTTCATCATCAATGGACCTACTTGAGCTTGCAACCTTGTTTTGTCTCCATGTTTTCAACAACCCTCCTCTTGCATTCATTGCATTTGGTATGTTGTCTTCAGCTGTTGTTCATGATGTTGCTCGTTGTGATGCTACTGTTGTCATATCCTGATGTCCTTTTCTACAAACAACTTGATGTTGTTGGGTGTGGAGCCTGATTATCTTTTGTATTCAAAGGTTTTCATCCGGATGTATACGCCAGGAAGATTGTACACCCCTCCCCACGAGGGTCTGGGGGGTCTAATCCCCCCTGGCTGGGGGGTCCGGGGGCTAGCATTCCCTCGGTGGGGGTTCGAGGGCAACGCCTCCGAAGCTAAAAACAGATGTAAAATTGCCTTGTAAAAGCATAGTAATTTCTAATCCATTTGGGCCGTTCATTAGGCGGATGATCTGACGATAGAAGTTATGTTTAATTTAGGGTTTTTTGCCCTAGAAGGCAACCCCTCACTATATCTGAGGGAATTGTATTGCATCTATGTAGATTTGTATTTTGAGTGAGGAAGAGAGAGGAGATTGAAAGCGAAGAGGGAGTTACAACGGATCTGTTGTAGGTTGTATCTCTTTAGTTTGCTACATAATAAAAAAGAAGGACTAGCTGTTTCTCCGTGGACGTAGCCCAAACTGGGTGAACCACGTATATCTGTGTCTCTCTTGTTTTATGTGTTTTCTGTGTTTATATTTCTGCAATATTTTACGTGATCCATTGCTCTGTAATATATAATTTTCTAACAGATGTCTTTGTGGTAGGCAAGTCCGTGGACACTTGATCGACTACATCCCAAAGCGTGCTTTGTACGATGTCTTCATCTCTGCTCTTTTGGAAACCATTTTACCTGTACTGCTGAGAGGTAGATGAACACCTGCGATACTTGGAGACATGGAAACACTCATAGCAAGCAATGTGTCATTTGAAAACCAAAATGGACATGAGAACTGACTTACAACATATCTGGGTGAATGAACATGAAGGTTGCGCAATTTCAGCTAGGAGGTTGGGAGACTGACTGCCAAAACTGCACAAGGCACAATTTGGGTTGCTGGGAGACTGACTAACTACTAGAGCTGCACAATGCACAGTCCATTCTGGCTGCTGACTGCTGGGATTGCGCAATGCACAATTCCAGCTGGGAAGGATTGTTGGCCCAGGGATAGATTTGCGCAATTTCTTGGGCCAAGCAGCCACTATCCTCCATAAATGCGCAAAACAGTCCTACAGTCCAGTTCTGGAAGGAATGCACAAATTTGGAGAGGAAGGTGAGCCTTCCTTTCCCAGATTTTGCAATGCAGCCTTGGTGAAGGTAGAACCCGGGCCAAGGTTGACCCGACTCACTGACGGGAAACTGAAAGCAAGTAAGTCAATGAATGCATGGCGACACTAAGTGATAGCAAAAGTGATTAACAGTGCATGCAAAACATGAATGAAAGATTCAGCAAATAGATCAACATGCATGTGGGTGAGGCAGTTCGCCGGTTGGGCGAATATCCATGCAAAACAGTTTCATGCATGCAACAGCAGCGAGATAGCAATAAAAACTAAAATAGAGCTAGAACAAGCGAGTATACATGTAAACGATAGCAAGCATTCAAAGAAATCAAGCAAACAATACTCATACAAGAGAAAACCCAAAAAGCGACAGAAATGCAACACAAGGCATGGGAAGCGGGCTTACCCCAAAACAGTTGAGTTGGATCTGCCAACTGCTCCTAGATGTGATGTGGGATTTCAAAGCTGCAAGGTTGATGTGAGGAATGAGCTTTGTAGCATCCGATTGATGAGTTTTGATAACATCAAGGTTGTGATGCGCATGCCACAAATCTAGGGGAAGCGAAACTTGGAGGGAGGTTTCTGAATGGCTCCTTGCATGTAACTTCCAATTGCTAAACATAGATACCTGAAACAAGGGATGCCTTTACATGTTGTCTTGGGTGACATAATCCATGCATGCAAGTCTGTTTTGCTCAGTCCCAGAGGGAACCAGTCAACTCAGCTGCACATGCAAGAGACTGCTCGACAGTTGGAGAAAAATGTGCATGTTTGCCTAGGAGTTGGGTTGACCGCCCAGGAGGTTTGCGCAATTTCTGGGCAGAGCAACTGACTGCTGCCCATATTTGCGCAAATCCTGCTGGGAGGGTTGGTTGGCAAGATTACGCAATCCTGGAGCCCAGTAGGCTATCAAAGAAGACTGCGCAATTTCTGGAGGGAAGGTTGGTTGCCCTCCAAAAATGCAGAATTTTCAAGGGGAAGCTTCTCAGCTTGTAGCTGGACCAAGTCCTGTTGAGTAGCCGGGGAAGGGAAAGGATCAAACCGTGACCGACAGGTTGCCTTTGTGCAAGAAAAACACTGAAGCTTGTGAACTTGATGAAGCAACACAAGCTTTTGTGTAAGGTTGGCAGGGAGGCTCCAAAACAAGCTAAGGAAACATTTTGGAGGGTGGTTGTAGCCACTACAACACTTGGAAAAACACTAGTAAAACTCCAGCTCTTTGAATGGACCTTGTTCGTGCAAGACAATTCTAACATCTCCGGAAGTATTGTTCAACTCTCATCTCATCTTCGCTTCACACTAGCTTGATTGTAAGATGTGGCATCTGCCAGACTCTTGGTCGATTGACACACATTCTAAGACAAGGAAACACAGATGCTTTGATTAGGGTTGAGGGGTATATAGGTGTACATGCACTATAGTCGTTAGAGTCTTAGTTTCATCTCTGGTGTTGCTCCACTACCAGCAGGCCTGAACAGCACCCTGGTGGAGTCACATAGGAACATAAGCATGGCTCTACTGCCAGTGAGCCTGGTCAGTACCCCGGTGGAGTTACTTGCATCACCTCCCTGTGTAGGAAGCCTTTCTCTTCTTTCGCCTTATTCATTTTCATTTTGAATTTTTTGACTTTTCATTTTTTCATTTTCACTAGCACTTATTCATTTAAGAGGCAGAAGAGGGATCCCAACTTATTGAGAGCAGAGGAGGTTGTTCCAACAAAGAAGTGGTTTATTGTATCTCTGATGTGCTTGTTAAGGTTTTCCCCCTCACCTTACTCTACTTGACTGAGCTGACAAGGGTTAACCCAAAAACAATTGACTAGAGCAAGTGGCACTAGTTAGCGCGCAAGCGTTGTGTTTTCAGCAAGATTCACTTCGAACAGTACGTATTTTCCTTCAACGTATCATGGACTAAAAGTAACAAGTTCATCATACAGAGGCATGATGACAGATAACCAAGTAGTGATAGTTGTACAGGCCCTCTTATACTCTACCTATCTCGTTTCATGAGTCACACATGGTTTCATGCAAACTAACCTACGAACGAAAAAAGCGAACAAACTAACAACAAAGCAAAGTAAGAGCAGAAGCAGAAGTGAAAGTGAAGCAATTAAACAAACAAGTAAACAAAGCATGCAAGCAAGCACTACTCCTACTCCTACACTAATGGTGCATGGGCCAAATCACATGAAGTGATACTTCTAATGCAGCCACCGGCCCATTGGTAGACCCATGTTGCTGAAGGCTTGGTCTGCGAGTAACCCAGTTGTGCAGACTAGCAAACAAGAAAGATATAACAATGAAGATAGCCACACTTTTTGTTTCAAAGTGCCCACGGGACATAAGTGAGTGCATGTGCATGACGGATAGTCTGTGGACTTATCTTAGTGTTGTGTGACACTACGTGCAACTTTGAAGCATGAGCACACTCTTGACTGTGACATGCAAGCAAACGAAAGAAACAAAGATAACTTGCGTCATGCATGAGTGCTTGCAATGTAAGACTCCTCCAATGCATGAGCAATGGGAACGTGTAGTTTGAGTGAAGGAAGTAAAATCTGAGTGTTAGATTGATCTTGGGTGCATACAGATGAGTGATGAGGAGCCTTGAGTGTTTGAACAATTTCTTGATCAGAAGTGAAACCAACCTCAGGACAGTCAGGGCCTGACATAACCATCAGCTCGAGCTAAAGTGCCTCGACAGTTTGTGGAGTTTCGACTTCGTTGACAGATGGATCTTCGTAGACCAGTGGCTTAGACAGATTAACAACGAGTGAATCAACATCGTGGTCGGATGATGAGGTGAAGAGATCATGAGAACCAAGATCAGAAAATTCAATATGTTGGTCAGCATCCTCATGGTTTGATGAATCACACAGAGGGATAGATGAGAAGGGAGGATGTTCACCCTCTGCATTTCTAGAAAGAGCAGATGAAATATCAAGTGGATTTCCAATGAATGATTGGTCCTCTTCGTTATTAGATGATGGGCTAACATACGGTGTATCCTATGAAAGATCAACAATGGGTGCATCTGTGGATGAAGACACGCATGTGAAATCATGGATGGAAAGTTCCCCAACGATGTTAGGAAAGAACAGAGGGGGCTTAGATGTAAGGGAGTCATCCTTCGCTGAGTGTTGACGCTCAAGCTCCCACTCATACTCTTCATGAATGACAGTGCATGTTGGTTGTGCAACACTAACTCCCTCAGTGGGTTGTTCCTCCTTCACAAAAAGTGAAGAGTCTAGAATGGACGAACACAAGAGAACATCATTCGGAGGAACACCCACGTGTGAAGACGGAGGTCGAAAAAAAGAATGCATATGAGAACTCGAAGGACTCACAACCAAATCTGCAGAAAATTGAGTGGAGTGATGTTGGGAGAGTGGGAAGGATGAACAGGTGTGCAAGCATGATCCTCAACATCACTACGCGATGGTGGAGCTGTTGAATGAGAGGGAGGTGGAAATTCAGTTGAGACAATGCCTGCTCCCACATGAGATTGTGCAGTTCCATCATTGAAGAAGGTTGAGCGAAGATTGATTTCAAACATTTTCTTGGGACGGGCAGATTTCTTACTCGAACCGGTCCCAGAGATAAGAAAATTTCATCTTGATCCTCGGAGCTTGAAACTGTAAGTCACAAAAGCATTGCCAAAAATCAATAACGAATTCATGCGGAGCCCTCCATTGCGATAACAATTTCTTGTCAAGATGGTCTGGATCAAAATGATAGAACGTGTCTTCAATAAGATCATAGAATTGCTCATATGAGTGCATGGTGTCAACTGGTAGGCTGAGCACCCAACGAAATGGAGATCGCAAAGTGTGAATGCAAGCATAAAACTAGCATTTTCATCAGTAAACTCATCTTCCTCATGAACCATGGAAAGAAAGTGATGTAAGTTCTCAGACCAGGCCACTTCTCCTTCACCATCATACTTGTGAGTGGACAAGAGATTGAAAAGCTCCCCCGAGATGGAGACAACTTCACAATACGAAAAGCACCTCGTGGGAAGAAGAATGCAAGACTCCATGAAAGACATGCAAAGGTTCAAAACTGGATGAGAGGACACAGCTTGTCATCAGGCCCTCCTTCTAGCGCCAGAAATGTTGACGGTGCTAGACCCACCAACATGTCAAGGGGATCTCCCTGGTAAGAAGTCCCAATTAGACCTCAAACCGTTTGGTGTAGGAGTCCCAACAGTGGGTCGTAAGGTAATGCCTTGACCGTGATGTCACATAGAGGCAAGTAAGATAACTTTGTAGTAGAAAGGGTGTGACTAACGCAATGAGTCAAGGAAAATGTATGATAGGTTCTAACACTCCAAAGGGAGAAGAAGGTGAAGGTGAGTTCCAGGTTGAAAGGGATCAGTCCTAACTCGGCTAGGAACACACAACATAAAGGACATACACAGCTTTCGGGGGAGCAGTCCAGTCGGATGTGGCAATCACATCATACAAGGTAAGATAACACGAATAACACTCATGGATCAATTCGAGATGAGTGTGACAGTTGTTATAGCAAGGTTCATGTGAAAGGTCTGTATAATTTCCAGTAGAGCAGTCGACACGAACGGTGACAACATTAACAACATATGCAACACATTAACAAAAAGATTCATATAATTGCATACAAATTAGTTCATACACAAGTACGTAAGTTAAACAACATATATCATTAATGCAACCAGAGCAATCCAACTACAATAACAACATATGCATGAAAAAGTGTTGGCTCTTATTATATATAGAAGTGTAAGTCACAATCATACAATACACCATGTAAACCTGCTAGCCCCAACAATGGAACGTTATAGCCACATCTGCCTACTCCTCCAAAGAGATATACTAGCTCCGTGCAGTGGCAAAGCCAAGGCGCGTTACAATACTGTCTAAGCCTTCTCAATATAGTCTTAGTAAAATCTTGGTTGACCAAAAGCCCATACAATGAGTTATGAGGGACTATTTATAGCAAAGGGTGGAGTGACCCTTAACATTCCCCTTTGTGACCATTCAACTACCCTAATGACTCTTCACCTACTCTACGACTATTACATCCAACCATTGACACTTGACTTACACTTGACATGATTCAACATTACAATGCACATGTACTCATGTGAGACAACATGGCTTGAGCAAGCCTTATAAGACATCATTGACACTCAGTCTGATGTGATGAGACCAACTCTTTGACATGCTTGTGATGGTGAAGGTGGTTAGCTGATGCCAAGCTTGGTCGTCTGTGATGGTGTGCATGCACCTTGTGGTGACATCTTGCTGAAGCGAACTCTTGCCTCCGTTGCAACCAGTGCATTAGTTCGGCCCCTTCATCCAACTCGCCTGCTAACATGCACATGGTCTTCTTGGGTACGGATGAACCGACAACACACTAATGCATAGTGTCCGTGTTGATCTTCAAGTGTGTGCTGGTGGTCATGCGCATCAACTTGTCGAAGTACATGTTCAACCCCAATTGGACTTGCTTTTTGTCTTCACCTTGGTGAGTGTGTTCAATGGGTTGGATTGCATGCGTGCGCTCAACGACATGCATGCTACCGAATCCCTTACATGCGATCAACAAAACTGCTTACCATGTTTGCTTTGTGTTAGCTGTTGGGATGGATCCTTAACTTGTATGAGTGCAGTTTCATCCGTGAGTGCATGTTACGCCCACTGTTGTTCTTGTTCCTATTGCATCTCATTCGTCTGTTCGTGCAACTTCATGTTCTTCCTGAGTTGCTGCTTCAGCACATGCAACTCCTTCATTGTTCAATATTTTGCCTTCGCGCGATCTTCATGTTGTTCCATCACTTGATACCCGAAGTCTCCAAAGTTGCTTTCATTATCAATGGACCTGCTTAAGCTTGCAACCTTGTTCCGCCTCCATGTTGTCAACAACCCTTCTCTTGCATTCGTTGCATTTGGTATGTTTTCTTCGGCTGTTGTTCATGATTTTGTTCTCTATGATGCTACTATTGTCATATCCTGATGTCCTTGTCTTCGTGGGTAGGCAAGTCCGTGGACACTTGATCGATTGCATCCCCAAGCATGCTTTGAGTAGTGTCTTCGTCTCCACTCTCTTGGAAACCATTGTACCTGTACTGTTGAGAGGCAGATGAACACCTGCGATACCTAGAGACATGGAAACACTCATAGCAAGCAATCTGTCAGTCGAAAACCAAAATGGACATGAGAACTAACTTGCAACATCCCTACATGAATGATCATGAAGGTTGCACATTTTCGGTCAGGAGGTTGGGAGACCGACTACCAAGACTACACAAGGCATAGTTTAAGCTGCTGGGAGACTGACTAACTGTTGGAACTGCACAATGCACAATCTAGTCTGGTTGTTGACTGTTGGTATTGCGTAATGCGCAATTCCAGTTGGGAAGGACTACTGGCCCAGGGATAGATTTGCACAATTTCTTGGGCCAAGTAGCCACTGTCTTCTAGAAATGTGAAAAACAGTCCTGGAGTCCAGTGCTAGGTAGGAATGTGCAAATCCGGAGAGGAAGGTGAGCCTTCCTTTCCTACATTGTGTAACGCAGCCTTGGTGAAGGCAGAATGCGGGCCAAGGTTGGCCGGACTCGCCGATGGGCAACTGAAATCAGGTAATTCAATGAATGCATGGCGGCACTAAGTGATAGTAGAAGTGACTAACAATGCATGCAAAACATGAATGAAAGATTCAACAAACAGATCAACAAGCATGTGGGTGAGGTAGTTCACCGGTTGGGCGAATGTTTGTGCAAAACAATTTCATGCATGCGACAGCAGTGAGATAGCAACAAAAAATGAAACAGAGCTAGAACAACCTAGTATAGATGTAAATGACAACAAGCAATCAAAGAAATCAAGCAAACAATACTCATACACGAAAACCCAAAAAGCGACAGAAATGCAACACAAGGCATGGGAAGCAGGCTTACCCCAAAACAACTGAGCTAGATGTGTCCACTACTCCTAGATGTGATGTGGGATGTCAGAGCTGCAAGGTTGATGTGAGGAATGAGCTCTGCAACGCCCGGTTGATGAGTTTTGATAACATCGAGGTTGTGACGCGTAAGCCACAAATCTAGGGGAAGCGACACTTGGTGGGAGGTTTCTGAATGGCTCCTTGCATGTAACCTCCAACTGCTAAATATAAATCCATGAAACAAGGGATGCCTTTGCATGCTTCCTTGGGTGAAGCAGGCCATACATGCAAGTCTGTTTTGCTTAGTCCCGAAGGGAACCGATCAACTCAGCTGCACATGCAAGAGATTGCTCGACTGCTAGAGAAAAATGCGCATTTCTGGCTAGGAGCTGGGCTGACTGCCCGGGAGGTTTGCGCAATTTCAGGGCACAGCAGCTTATTGTTGCCTAGATTTGCACAAATCCTGGGCTAAATAGCCTGCTACTAGGAAAATTTGTGCAAATCCTGCTGGGAGGGTTGGCTAGCAGAATTGCGCAATCCTAGAGCCGAGCAGGCTGTTAGAGAGGATTGTGCAATTTCCCGAGGGAAGGTTGGTTGCCCTCCAAAAATGCACAATTTTCAAGGGGAAGCTTCTCAGCCTGCAGCTGGACCAATTCCTGGTGAGCAGCTAGGGAAGGGAAAGGATCAAACCGTGACTGGTAGGTTGCCTTTGTGCAAGAAAAACACTGAAGCTTGTGAACTTGATGAAGCGAGGCAAGTTGATGTGTAAGGTTGGTAGGGAGGCTCCAAAACAGGCTAAGGAAAAATTTTGGAGGGTGGTTGTAGCCACTACAACACTTGGCAACACACTGGTAGAACTCCAACTCTCTGAATGGACCTTGTTCGTGCAAAACAAGTTTGACATCTCCACAAGTATTGTTCAACTCTCAGCTCATCTTGGCTTCACACTAGCTTGATTGTAAGATGTAGCATCTGCCAAACTCTTAGTCGATTGAAACAAATTCCAAGCCAAGGCAACACAATTATTTTGATTGGGGTTGAGGGGTATATATGTGCATAAGTAGTATAGTCATCAGAGTCTTAGTTTCATATCTAATGTTGCTCCACTGCCAGTAGGCCTGGACAGTACCCCTGTGGAGTCACCTAGGAACACAAGCATGGCTTCGCTGCCAGTGAGCCTGATCAGTACCTCGGTGGAGTTACTTGCATCACCTCCATGCACAGGAAGCCTTTCTCTTCTTTTGCCTTATTCATTTTCATTTTGAATTTTTTGACGATTCATTTTTTCATTTTCACTAGCACTTATTCATTTCAGAGGCGGAAGAGGGATCCCGACTTATTGAGCGCAAAGGAGGTTGTTCCAGTAGAGAAGTGGTTTATTATATCTCTGACGTGTTTGTTAAGGCTTTCCCCTTCACCTTACTCTACTTGACTGAGCTGACTTAACCCAAAAATAACTGACTAGAGCAGGTGACACTAGTTAGCGCGCAAGCGTTGTGTTTTCACCAAGGTTCACTTCGAACAATACATATTTTCCTTCGATGTATCATGGACTAAAACTAACAAGTTCATCATATAAAGGCAGGATGACAAATAACCAAGTAGTGATAGTTGTACAAGCCCTCTTGTACTCTACCCAGCTCATTTCATGAGTCACACATGGTTTCATGCAAACTAACCTATGAACAAAACAAGCGAATGAACTAACAACAAAGAAAAGCAAGAACATAAGCAGAAGTGAAAGCGAAGCAAGTAAACAAACAAGCAAGAAAAAAAACAAGCGAACAAATCATGTAAGCAAACAAGCATGCAAGCAAACAACTGAAAGAAAACAATACTCCTACTCCTACACTAACAGTGCATGGGCCTGATCACGTGAAGTGATACTTCCAATGCAGGCACTGGCGCATTGGTAAACAAGAAATATATAACAATGAAGATAGCCACACTTCGTGTTTCAAAGTGCCCACGAAACATAAGTGAGTGCATGTGCATGACGGGCAGTCCGTGGACTTATCTTGGTGTTGTGTGACACTACATGCAACTTTGAAGCATAAGCACACTCTTGACTGTGACATGCAAGCAAATGAAAGAAACAAAGATAACTTCTGTCGCACACTGCTTGCAATGTAAGACTCCTCCAATGAATGAGCAATGGGATCGTGTAGTTCGAGTGGAGGAAGTAAAATCAGAGTGTTAGAATGATCTTGGGTGCATACAGATGAGTGATGAGGAGCCTTGAGTGTTTGAACAATTTCCTAATCGGAAGCGAAACCAACCTGAGGATAGCAAGGGCCTGACATAACCATCAACTTAGGCTGGAGTGCCTCTATGTTCTGTGGGGTTACGACTTCGTTGATGGATGGATCTTTGTAGACCAGTGGCTTAGATGGATTAAGAACGAGTGAATCAACATCGTGTTCGGATGATGAGGTGAAGATATCACGGCAACCAAGATCAAAAAATTTAGGATGTTGGTCGGCATCCTCATGGTTCGATGAATCACACAGAGTGGTAGATGAGAAGGGGGGGTGTTCACCCTCTGTGTTTCCAGAAAGAGCGGATGAAAGATCAAGTGGATTTCCAATGAATGATTGGTCCTCTCCATTGTTGGATGATGGGCTAACATATGGTGTGTCCTACGAAATATCAACAATGGGTGCATCTGTGGATGAAGACACACATGTGAAATCATGGATGGCAGGTTCACCAACGATGTTAAAATAATGGAGGGGGCTCGGACGAAAGGGAGTCATCCTTCGCCGAGTGTTGATGCTAAAGCTACCACTCATACTCTTCATGAATGACAACGCATATTTGTTGTGCAACACAAACTCTGCTAGTGTATTGTTCCTCGTTCACAACAAGTGAAGAGTCCAGAATGGACGAACACAAGACAACATCATCCGGAGGAACACCCGGGTGTGAAGACGGAGGTCTAAAAGAAGAATTCATATGAGAACTCGAAGGAATCACAACCAAATATGCATGAAAATTGAGTAGAAGTAGAGTGATGATGGAAGAGTGGGAAGGATGAACAAGTGTGCAAGCATCATCCTCAACATCACTACACGATGGTGGAGTTGTTGAATGAGAGGGAGGTGGAAATTCAGTTGAGACAGTGCCTGCTCCCACATGAGATTGTGCAGTTCCATCACTGAAGAAGGTTGAGCGAGGCTTGATTTCAAACTTTCTCTTGGGACAGGCAGATTTCTTAAGGCAATACTCAAACCAGTCCCAGAGATAAGCAAATTTCATCAGGCTCCTTAGAGCTTGAAACTGTAAGTCATGGAAGCGTTGCCAAAAAGCAATAACAGATTCATGCGGAGCCCTCCATTGCTGTAACAGTTTTCGGTCAAGATGGTCTGGATCAAAATGATAGAATGTGTCTTCAATAAGATCACAGAAGTGCTCATATGAGTGCACAGTGTCAGACGGTAGGTTGAGCACCCAACAAAATGGAGATTCGTGAAGTGTGAATGCAAGCAGCAAAATGGCATGTTCGTCAGTAAACTCATCTTCCTCATGAATCATGGAAAGAGAGTTATGTAAGTGTTCAGGCTAGGCCACTTCGCCTTCGCCAACATACATGTGAGTGGACAAGAGATTGAAAAGCTTCCCCAAGATGGAGACATCTTCACAATTCGAAAATCACCTCAGAGGAAGAAGAATGCAAGACTCCATGAAAGACATGCAAAGGTTCAAAACTGGATGAGAGGACAGAACTTGTGAATTAGGTCCTCCTTTTAGCGCCAGAAATGTTTATGGTGTTGGACCCATCTACATGTCAAGGGGATCTCCCCGGTAAGAAGTACCAATTAGACCTCAGATCGTTTGGTGTAGGAGTCCCAGCAGTGGGTCATAAGGTAATGCCTTGACCACGATGTCGCACGGAAGCAAGTAAAATAACTTTGTCAGTAGCAAGGGAGTGATTGATGCAGTGAGTCAAGGAAAGTGTGTGAGAGGTTCTAACACTTCGAAGGGAGAAGAAGGTGAAGGTGAGTTCCAGTTTGAAAGGGATCAGTCCCAACTCGGCTAAGAACACACAACACAAAGGACATACACAGCCTCTGGCAGAGCAGTCCACTCGGATACGACAATCACATCATACAAGGTAAGATAACATGAACAACACTCACGGATCAGTCTGAGACGAGTGCGACAGTTGTTATACCAAGGTTCATGTGAAAGGTCTGTTTGATGTTCGACAGAGAAGTCGACACAGACGGTGACAACATTAACAACATATGCAACACACTAACAACAAGATTCATATAATTGCATACAAATCAATTCATACACAAGTACATAAGTTAAACAACATATATCATTAAGGCAACCAAAGCAGTCCAACTATAATAATAACATATGCATGAAAATGTGCTGGCTCTTATTATATAAAGAAGTGTAAGTCACAATCATACAATACACCATGTAAACCTACTAGCCCCAATCGTGGAATGTTACAGCCACATCCACCTGCTCCTCCAAAGAGATGTACTAGCTCCATGCAGTGGAGAAGCCAAGGCGCGTTACAATATTGTCCAAGCCTTCTCAAGATAGTCCTAGTAGAAGCTTCGCTGACCAAAAGCCCATACAATGAGTTATGAGGGACTATTTATAGCAAAGGGTGGAGTGACCCTTGACATTCCCCTTTGTGACTATTCAACTACCCTCATGACTCTTCACCTACTCTATGACTGTTACATCCAACCATTGACACTTGAATTACACTTGACATCACTCAACATTACAATGCACATGTACTCATGTGAGACAACATGGCTTGAGAAAGCCTGGCAAGGTATCACTGACACTTGGCCCGCTGTGATGAGACCAACTCTTTGACATGCTTTTGATGGTTAAGGGGGTGAGATGATGCCAAGCTTGGTCATTCGTGATGGTGTGCATGCACCTCATGGTGACATCTTGTTGAAGCAAACTCTTGCCTTCGTTGCAACCGATGGATTGGTTCGACCCCTTCATCCAACTCGTTTGCTAACATGTGCATGGTCTTCTTAGGTACGACTGAACCAACAACACACTGATGCATAGTGTCTGTGCTGATCTTCAAGTGTGTGTTGGTGGTCATGCACATCAACTTTCTGAAGTACATGTTCAACCCTAGTTGGACTTGTTTTTGGTCTTCGCCTCGGTGAGTGTGTTGAATGGGTTGGATTGCATGCATGCGCTCAACAACATGCATGCTGTCGAATCCCTTGCATGCGATCAACAAAATTTCTCACCATGTATGCTCTGTGTCAGCTACTGGAATGGATCCTTAACTTGTATGGGTGAAGTTTCATCCGTGAGTGCATGTTGCGCCCACTGTTGTTCCTATTCCTATTGTAACTCATTTGTCTGTCCATGCAACTTCATGTTCTTCCTGAGTTGTTGCTTCAGCACATGCAACTCCTTCTTCGTTCCATCTTCTTCCTTCGCGCGATATTCATGTTGCACAGTCACTTCATAGCCGAAGTCTCCAAAGTCGCTTTCATCATCAATGGACCTGCTTGAGCTTGCAACCTTGTTTCGCCTCTGTGTTGTCAACAACCCTCCTCTTGCTTTCGTTGCATTTGGTATGTTGTCTTCAGCTACTTTTCGTGATGTTGCTCGTTGTGATGATGTTGCTATCATATCCCGATGTCCTTGTCTACAAACAACTTGATGTCTTCGTGGGTAGGCAAGTCCGTGGACACTTGATCGACTACATCCCCAAGCGTGCTTTGAACAGTGTCCTCATCTCTGCTCTCCTGGAAACCATTGTACCTATACTACTGAGAGGCAGATGAATGCCTGTGATACTTGGAGACATGGCAACACTCATAGCAAGCAATCTATCAGCCGAAAACCAAAATGGACATGAGAATTGACTTGCAACATCCCTGGGTGAATGGTCATGAACGTTGTGCAATTTCCGCCGAGAGGTCGGGAGACCGACTACTAAGACTGCACAAGGCACAATCTGGGCTGCTGGGAGACTGACTGACTATTGAAACTGCGCAATGCACAGTCCAATCTGACTGCTGACTGTTGGGATTGCGCAATGTGCAATTCCAGTTGGGAAGTATTGCTGGCCCAGGGACAAATTTACGCAATTTCTTGGGCCAAGTAGCCACTATCCTCAAGAAATGCGTAAAAAAATCCTGGAGTCCAGTGTTGGGAAGGAATGCACAAATCTAGAGAGAAAGGTGAGCATTCCTTTCCTAGATTGCGCAATGGAGCCTTGGTGAAGGCAGTGCCCGGGCCAAGGTTGGGCCGACTCGCCGACGGGCAACTTAAAGCAAGTAAGTCAATGAATGCAAGGCAACACTAAGTGATAGCAAAAGTGATTAACAGTGCATGAAAAACATGAATGAAAGATTCAGCAAATAGATTAACATGCTTGTGGGTGAGGTAGTTCGTCGGTTGGGTGAACGTTCATGCAAAATAGTTTCATGCATGCGACGACAGTGAGATAGCAACGAAAAATGAAACAGAGCTATAACAAGCTAGTATACATGTAAAAGACAGCAAGCATTCAAAGAAATCAAGCAAACAGTACTCATATAAGCGAAAATCCAAAAAGCGATAGAAATGCAACACAAGGCATGGGAAGCAGGCTTACCCCAAAACCATTGAGTTGGATGTGTTGACTGCTCCTAGATGTGATGTGGGATGTCAGAGCTGCAAGGTTGATGTGAGGAACGAGCTCTGCAGCGTCTGATTGATGAGTTTTGATAACATCAAGGTTGTGATGCACATGCCACAAATCTAGGGGAAGCGACACTTGGTGGGAGGTTTCTGAATGGCTCATTGCATGTAACCTCCAACTACTAAACATAGATCCCTGAAACAAGGGATGCCTTTGCATGCTACCTTGGGCGAAGCAGCTCATGCACGCAAGTTTGTTTTGCTTAGTCCCGGAGGGAATAGGTCAACTCAGCTGCACATGCAAGAGACTGTTCGATTGGTGGAGAGAAATGCGCATTTCTGGCTGGGAGCTAGGCTGACTGCCCAGGAGGTTTGTGAAATTTCAGGGCAGAGCAGCTTATTGTTGCCTAGATTTGCACAAATCCTAGGCTGAACAGCCTGTTGCTGGGAAAATTTGTGAAAATCCTGTTGGGAGGGTTGGCTGATAGGATTGCGCAATCCTAGAGCCCAACAGGCTATCAAAGAGGATTGTGCAATTTTTGGACGGAAGGCTGGTTTCCCTTCAGAAATGCACAAATTTCTAGGGTAAGTTGCTCAGCCTGCAGCTGGACCAAGTCCTATTGAGTAGCTGGGGAAGGGAAAGGATCAAATCGTGACCGACAGGCTGCCTTTGTGCAAGAAAAACACTGAATCTTGTGAACTTAACGAAGCGAGGCAAACTGTTGTGTAAGGTTGGTAGGGAGGCTCCAAAATAGGCTAAGGAAAAATTTTGGAGGGTGGTTGTAGCCGCTACAATAATATCCTTCCTTGTTTTCGAGTTGAGGCAAAGCAACTTGATATGGCGGTTTAGTGGTTGCTTTTGTTGGTTTGGTAGCTGCTTTATGGTTGTTTAGTACTTGCTTATGATGGCTTGGCATATGCTTCATAATGGTCTAGTATTTGCTTTATGTTGGTTTAGTATATGCTTTATGGTGATCGATATATGTTTTATGATGGTTTGATATATGCTTTATGATGGTTTGGTACATGCTTTATGATGGTTGATATATGTTATATGATGTTTTGATACATGCTTAGATATTGTGCTTAGTATATGTTTGATCTATGTTTTGGTATATATAAATTTTGATGATGTTGTTGTATGTACACCCGTGTATGGATTTAAATACCGTAACAAGTTGTGTTATAAAGCTCCATTATGCGGTATGGGTGTTATGTTATTACATTATCATGTGGTTATGATGACATACAAGTTTTTCTTGAGCAGGACTTTCAATGTAAATAACATAATGAGTTGTGTTATAAAGCTCCATTATGCGGTATCCTGTCCTGGTGTCAAGATGTTATGTCTTGAGAATATCTTTCATTGTAAATATTGCATCGAGCTGGGTCATAAAGCTCCATGAGCAATATGTCTTCTTGAAGCCCTTGTTGGGTTAAGCTACTAGTCCTGGAAGCCTTTGTTGGAAAAACGCTCTAGAAGCCCTATATAAGTTGTGGGTTGAGTTACTAGTTTTGGAAGCCTTGGTTGGACAAACGCTCTGGAAGCCCTAGAAGTCTTGGATGGAGACTAATCTGATGATGGTTTTTTTTTATGATGTTCGACTGTGAGGTGGAATCACTGTTTGATGGGTTGAGGTGGATGGCCTCTGGAAGCCCTGGATGAGTTTTGATTGATGTGTTCTATGAGATCCCACATTCATGTCTGGAATATGGCACAGGGGTGAATGGCTTAAGAGAGATTTGGCTCAGCCATTCTACGATCGAGTGGAATGTGGTAGTCCAATATTCGGTTGGTTCATTGCATTCATGAATGAGAAATCCATTCCCTTGAATTTCAGGTGTAAAGGTATTGATGGATTTATGGATTTGATGGTTGATATGTTTATTGTATTTTTGTTCTTATTATGTTGGTTATATGCACATTTTATGACAACAACTATGTATGGCTCTCAACATGCTTTACTTGTATGTGAATGGATAATGTGTCTATGAATTAATGGAGGATAATGTAGCAAATGGCATGAGGGAACAATGGTTCATAGCGATTCTCAGATAAGTATGAGATCCCTGCACTTAATTATGTTATTTACACCTGTAAATTACATATTGATTCAATTTCCTTAAAGTCACCAAGGAGGTTGAATCTTATCCATAGTGGCCTCTCGTCGCATGTTTACCTCGATTGACCGGTTGCTTGGGTAGATATGGGAGGAGGGTGTTACAATAGTCAACTTTAGTTAAGAATAGTCAACTATAGTTAACATGGGCATAGACTTTAATATACTCATTAAAGTTAATTGCCATGTCATTTGATTAAATGTGAAAGTTTCAATAAGAGTATTTGGTTTTATGTGTGGAATCAACAAGGGTTTAGTGTTTTAATAAAAGTAGTTGCTAGTGGTTGGTGTCATGGTTTGAAGCCTATGAATACAACAATGATATACCTCTAAACAAGCAAGTAGAGTAATTGACCGTTTCACTTCCGAGCTCATTTTCATACTGAAATCTAGTACTGCTTCCTTTCTTACGAGTGAAGATGAAGGCGAGTCCAACCCTAATTTCACTTGTGGAACAAAGTATGAAAAATCAATGTTGCCTCTTCATGCTTTAGATTTTAGTATCATTTGAAATCAATTGATGCTTTTGTTCCTATTGGGTAAAGTCCTATCATTTCAAACCCTTGTTATCCTTGTTTTTTAGTTGAAAAATGAGTTTATCCCAATCTTTCTATAAAGTCAAATACGAGTAGTTAGATCTTGCAAGTTGGATCTTTATAGTCATATACCGACTTACCAGTTTTCTGTCTTTGAGGAGGAAATTGTATAGTGGAACTTCGCTAAAATGTATAGGTATAACAGTTGGGATCTGTATTCTCATCCATCGTTTTCCTAAAAAAAACAAAGACCATTATGAAGTAATCTATAACTTTTACTTCAGAAATTGTGACCACATTACTGTGCAAGTAGATCATTCTGCTTTCTAAATCCATTCAATATTTATATTTATACAAATTAAAATGAATAAAACTTGTATTTGAATTTGTTGCAGAATTTCTGATGGAATTTTTTTATTGTTTAACGTTACATTTATAGACACTTCAATTTATGTGGGTACTTCAAAATTTTAGTGAATATTCAGCCTGGTTTTCAAATTCGACATTGGATTTCATTTTAGTTTTCTAAGCTTTCAAATTCCACATTTGTATTCATTTTATACTAGTAAGAGTCCAAATTTCACATTCATGTCTCAACGGACAATTTTAATTCATATTCACATTCTATTGTAGAGGTCCAACCTAGACAACCAGGTTGCATTTCATTTTGATTTCATAGTGAGCTAATTGAGAATGACATCAGTAAGACACAAAGGAGGCCTAGATAGTGAACAAGTGAGCTTGTTGTGGCCTCGAGGTTTGGAGTTTTTCTACCTTCTTATGAAAGCTCATAATGTGGATTTGATTTTGTTCAATTTTAATTAAGCACATAGTGGAATATTTAAAGTGAATAAGGTATTTGAAGTTCGTGAACTTATGCCATATGATGTAAATTCTTGACGATCTATAACTTTTTGGACTAAAACAAATTCTTGGTGATCTATAAATTCTTGGACTCTAACAAATTCGAGTATATAAAAGATGTACACAAGCTTAAATTTGTTTTCTATGTGTTGTTTGTTTCATTGCAAGTTAATAGCTTAATGATATTAGTAATGCTTAAATTTTGTTTCAATGTGTTGTCAATTTCATTTCAAGTTAATAGTTTAATGATATTCGTAATGCTTGTGGGTAATGTTGATAGAATTGTGAATGATTATTTATGTAGATGTATCAATGGTTTACATATACATTAATAACGATATATATTAACTAGTACAACCATTAAACTAATCAGGTACATTATTTAATAAACATGTACATTAATCTTAATATGATGCATTAATAATGAGATATATTAAAATTATTGATAGTTTGCGTTGATACTCTGATACCTAGTAGAGTCAATACTCCTTGAAAACCCAATAAAGTTAATAACTAACCAATGAAGTCAATACCTTATGTTATGCATAGTTTAATTTAGTAGTTTGTAGTTTGCATTAGGCATCGTCTACCAAGGCAGAGGAATTGCCCGGACAGTCAAAAGTGGTCGGAATTCGGGCAATTTTTTTTCGAGAGATCTTGCAGTAGCATTGTTTGAATCATTTTTTCGATGGTGGAAATGGATTCAACACCATTAAAAACCTCTGGGGCACCAAAATCTTGAAGTTTGACAGTTGTAACCTGGATTTACAAAAATCACTACTGGATTTTATCACAATCTTCCTTGAATTTCCATGATTTTCAAGGCAAAAAAGCAGTCTGGTTAGACTATGACGTTTGTATTATTGATACTTCTATATTGTATTGTATATTGATACTTTACTAAATCCGATATTGGAAAATTCATTATAGTAGTTTCATTTATTATTTTATTCTTGTACACGATTTTAAAGTTCAAATTTATTACTTGAGTGATGAAAGAATTTCAACAAACTAGTTTTTTTCCTTAAAACTACATATTTCAAAAATGGAAAACTTACACTGACAAATGCAAAATATATGTAAGTCCTTGTGCTTGAGCAATCAATTAATTTATCCAATTCACATCTCAATTCCTTAGTTCTTGCCAAAGTAAGACAACAAGATTCGATTTATCTATTGATGTCATAAGGTAATGCCTTGACCACGATGTCGCACGGAGGCAAGTAAAATAACTTTGTCAGTAGCAAGGGAGTGATTGATGCAGTGAGTCAAGGAAAGTGTGTGAGAGGTTCTAACACTTCGAAGGGAGAAGAAGGTGAAGGTGAGTTCCAGTTTGAAAGGGATCAGTCCCAACTCGGCTAAGAACACACAACACAAAGGACATACACAGCCTCTGGCAGAGCAGTCCACTCGGATACGACAGTCACATCATAAAAGGTAAGATAACATGAACAACACTCACGGATCAGTCTGAGACGAGTGCGACAGTTTTTATACCAAGGTTCATGTGAAAGGTCTGTTTGATGTTCGACAAAGAAGTCGACACAGACGGTGACAACATTAACAACATATGCAACACACTAACAACAAGATTCATATAATTACATACAAATCAATTCATACACAAGTACATAAGTTAAACAACATATATCATTAAGGCAACCAAAGCAATCCAACCATAATAATAACATATGCATGAAAATGTGCTGGCTCTTATTATATAAAGAAGTGTAAGTCACAATCATACAATACACCATGTAAACCTACTAGCCCCAATCGTGGAATGTTACAGCCACATCCACCTGCTCCTCCAAAGAGATGTACTAGCTCCATGCAGTGGAGAAGCCAAGGCGCGTTACAATACTGTCCAAGACTTCTCAAGATAGTCCTAGTAGAAGCTTCGCTGACCAAAAGCCCATACAATGAGTTATGAGGGACTATTTATAGAAAAGGGTGGAGTGACCCTTGACATTCCCCTTTGTGACTGTTCAACTA
>APFE031502059.1:0-15363 GCA_000404065.3 Pinus taeda | reverse complement strand
CCATCACCTGTACCAACCTCTGAGCACCTGTACCAACCTCTGAGTGAGTTGCCATCAAGGACAACACTTGAAACATAATGCCAACACTAAACCGGTAAGTAAATATAATTATTGTTAACTGATAATTTTGTGCATGTACAAAGAGAAAGAGCAAAAGAAGAACATGAGAAGGATGGACAATGTTCCTCACAGAAACATGACAGGTCTAGGACCTGCAACTTTTCCTGAAACCAACCTTGAAGTATGGGTACAGTTAGGAGAAGAACCTCACAACACTAATACTACTATATTGGAGACTGTGCATGAATTAAAGAACGAGATGGCTTGACTACGGGCAGACAATGAAAGACTAATGCTGGAACAGGAAAAGATTATGAAAATCCTGTCAGATAAGCAAAATCAACATCAGCCGATTCCCAGCCCCGAACATGGATATATGTCAAGAGAACAAGAGTATCGAATTGAGTATGTGGAAACAGGGGGGGGGGGAATCAAGAGGAGAACTCAGATAATGCTTATGAGCGTAAAACATAGAAGAGGCAGAGGACAAAATTACAAGGGGAATTTCAGAAGATAAAGTCATCACTCTTTGACGAGGAACTGGAGGAGGCAGCTAAAGCCTGGCTTATTAACATGAATAAATACTTTCAGCTATATGAATATGACCACAACTTAAAGGCTCATTTGGCCATTTTCCAGCAAAAGAGTTCCATGACTTGCGGCTTGGACAACAAAAAATGGATGAGTTTATTACCAGATTTACCTCCTTACTTCGATATGTACCTTACATACGAGAAGAGAAGGCAAAAGTACATCGATTTGTCAGTAGTTTACCATTGTTTATGAAAGAGCGAATTGAGTTCGATAACCCAAAAACAATGGATGAGGTCATACGAAAGGCCAAGATATGCTATCAGCAAAGCAAACAGAAAGGAGAAGTTATGGGGAAGAAATGGATTGACAAGAAAGGCAATAAGTTTGTTGTTGGCAATAAGGGAAATCGAGGCAATATCAGCAAAGGACCTCCCAAGGGTCAAATCAACATAAATTTGCATAGAAATCAGTCCATATTTAGACCTCCCCATGAACCCAAACCTAGCGAGCAATAAGGCAAAACTGAAATCGAAGCAACAACGAGACCTCCAGTACAATGCTAGGGATGTGGAGGGCTACATTATATTAAGAACTGTCCTAACCGTAAAGACACTTGAAATATTTCATAGATTCACGAAGCCTCTACGATAGGAGACATAGCCCGGAGTATTCCAAAAATTAATGCCGCCCTTGAAGATCATCAAGCAGGATACCAGCCGATTATGGTGGAATTTGAAGGTAAAATCTTTGATCATACTGTATCTGTTTTAGTTGATTGTGGAGCTACGATAAATTATGTTAGTCCTAAGATAGTTGAGTAATGTAAATTACAAGTTGTCAAGTTTAAAAACCCCTGGTTAGTACATCTAGCAACAGGGGCAAAGAGACGTGTGTTGGCCAAGGTCAATAATTGTCCTTTGGAAATAGCAGGTCAACCTTTGGTGGCAGATCTAAACGTACTTCCCCTAGGATCTATGATGTCTTGATAGGCATGGACTGGCTGGAAAAGCGTTGGTCCGTTATAAACTGTAAAACAAAAACTATCTGTTACATGAACGAGCAAGGAGACAAACAAGAGATGCAAGGCATTTTGAGACCATTGTTAGCTGAAGAGGTTGACTATTAAGAACAAGTACCCTTTACCCCGCATAGATGAGCTATTTGACCAAGTAAAAGGGGCGATAGTATTTTCAAAAATTGATTTACGATTAGGATACCACCATATCAGAATCAAGGAGGAAGAAATAGCTAAAACCGCCTTTAGGACCCGCTATGGGCACTATGAGTTTGTAGTGTTACCCTTCGAGCTAACCAACACCCCCCGCAACCTTTATTTGTCTAATTAACAATATATTTCATCAGTATTTAGATAAATTTGTATTAATCTTTATTGATGACATACTGATTTATTCCCGGAATATTGAAGAACATAAGGAGCATCTCAAGATAGTATTGAAAACTCTCCAGGAACATCAACTGTATGCTAAATTCAGCAAGTGTGATTTTTTTTAAAGAACAGATTCAGTACTTAGGCCACATTATTACTAAGGATGGAATCGATGTAGACCCCGAAAAGATAAAGACCATAATGGAATGGCTAGTACCAAAGGACGTAGCAGATATAAGATCTTTCATGGGACTGGTAGGATACTATAGACGGTTTGTGGAAGGATTCTCCATAGTGGCCTATCCTATTACCTCCCTACAGAAAAAGGGAATTTTTTTAAATGGACAACAAAATGTCAAATGAGTTTTGAGCAGCTTAAGCATCTGCTCACCACTGCGCCAATTTTAAGCATGACAGATCCAAGCAAGGACTATGTGGTGTGTGCAGATGCCAGTAAGGAAGGGGTAGGTGGAGTGTTAATGCAAGATGGGAGGGTAATCGCCTATGAGTCCAGGAAATTGAAGGAGCACGAGCATAAATATTCTGCCTACGACTTAGAATTGCCAACCATCATTCACGCTTTAAAAATGTGGCGTCACTATTTGATGGATAGGAAGTTTATGTTAATGACTCATCATCCCAGCTTGACTAATTACTTCAAGTAGCCCACTTTAAATGCTAGACAAGCCAGGTGGGTAGATTTTCTAAGTGGATTCAATTTCGAGATCAAAAATCTGAAGGGAAAGGAGAACCAGGTAGCTGACGCTTTAAGTCGAAAGGTACATTGTCTCTATGAGGTTTCTTACAATGAAGTGCGAGCTACCTTCGGCGAATTAATTAAAGAAACAACGAAGCAGGACCTGGAATATCAGCAGTTAGGAAAGCAAGCTCAAAACACAAACAACCATGAATATCGGCTAGGATATGAAATGGATTTCGCAGTTATGCTGAATTATAAGAAAAGATTATATGTGCCTAATCAAAATAACATTAAAAATATGGTTCTGGATGAATATCACAAGAGTCCCGATGCAGGACACCCAGGATACCAAAAACTAATTACAACACTTTGAAAGGAGTATTATTGGCCAGGTATGAAAAAGGATGTAGCAGAATATTTGACATGCTGCCTGGAATGTCAGCAAGTTAAAACAGAACATCGGCATCCCGTTGGGTTACTGCATCCATTACCAATCCCGGAATGGAAGTGGGAGACCATCACTCTTGATTTTATCACAGGACTACCCAATTCCAAAAATAAAGACGACTCAATAATGGTGGTAGTAGACAAATTAAGCAAATCAACTCATTTTATTCCAGTACATTCCACCTTCAGGGCGGTACAGATTGCCAATATTTTCATGCAAAATATTTTTAGGCTACATGGGCTACCAAAAACTATAATTTTTTATTGTGATGTAAAGTTTACATTAGCTTTCTGGAGGACAATGTTTAAAGGGTTAGGTACTCAATTAAACTTCAGTACCGCCTATCATCCTCAAACGGACAGACAAACACAACGGGTGAATTAGGTAGTGGAAGACATGCTAAGAACATATGTAATGCAACAACCAACCAAATGGAAAGATTACTTATATCTGGTCGAATTTGTTTATAATAACGGTTACCATACCTCCTTACAAATGAGCCTGTTTGAAGTTTTGTACGGACGAAAGTGCCACACGCCATCCAGTTGGGGGGGGACCAGAGGACAAGCTGATGTTGGGACTTGGGATGTTAAAGGAAATGGGAGAGATGGTTAAGAGGTTGCGTTCTAACTTAAAGGTTGCCCAAGATAGACAAAATAACTTCATTGATCGTAAAAGGAATTTCAGAGAATTCCAAGTAGGATATCATGTATATGTGAGAGTACGTGCTAAGATTAGTACGTTATAATGGAGCGGGTGTGCTAAGTTAGCACCCCGACGTTGTGGTCCGTTCCAAATTCTGGCAAGGGTCGGGCCAGTGGCATACCAACTCGCCTTACCCAACCATATTCGAGTCCACAATGTTTTCCATGTGTCTGTGTTGAAAAGATATGTTTATGATCCGAAACACATAATCAGTTGGCAAGATATACAGGTAAGAAAGTTTCTTAGGTAAGCCAAATCAACTTTAATGATAATGGAAAACTGATTCAAATTACTGCTTTGTTTCAAGTCGAATCGGAAGGAGAATTCTTGGTCAAGCCTCTGGTTATACTCGATCAGAGAGAAGTAATGTTGTGGAAACGAGCTATCACCCGGGTTAAAGTGCAATGGCAAAACTTTGGGCCGGATGAGGCCGCTTGGGAGGATGAACAACTCATGAAAGAAGCCTTTCCAGGACTGTTTTCGACCGAAAAACATCGGGACAATGTTTGATTTCGAGGGGGAGATGTAATGTCCCCAGAAAATTGTAAATATTTTATTTTACCGCAGTAAAAACAAAACTAGATATTACGATTATTATTTGAATTAAGTATTAATGTGTGTTAATTATTAAAGAGAGAAAATTGTTGGAGTATTAAAAAATCTTGTAACTTCTCATAACAAGGAAGTTAGGGAAGGCAATTGCCAAGAAAACCCTAACTACCTCCTTGATTATGAATACTCCAAAGAAAGCCCTAGGGGGGGCATGTGAGAGGGAGGAATCGTGTTAAGAGGTCAGAGAGAATAGTAGCTAATCTGGTGGTGACTAGATAGCTAAAGAACTGTGTGCAAAACTTGTAGAAAGACATTGGTCTTATGAGTAAGCTTGGGGGAGACTTGGACCTGATGGCAAGTCTCATGGTTGGGAGAATTGAAATCTGCAAGTAACAAAGGTGACTTGTTGCAATTTTCTTCTTTTATAACAGTTCAGGTAGGTAACAATCCTGGAATTAATATATTGTTATAAGCTGTGTGTTGAATGTCAGATTAGGTAGCAGTCATATGTGGAATTAGTATTGTACAAGAACAGTTAATATTTGGAATTAGTACTGTACAAGAATAGTTAATACTGGAATTAGAACTGTACAGGAATATCTGAAGCTTAGAGACAGAAATACCTACATAAAATAGATTTGGCACCTAGATACAGATTCAGGAAAATAAACCTGATTATGTTCTTCCGCTAAGAAGGAAAAATGAAACTAAACATGCACAACATAGAAAATAATAGAACTAGAACATGTATAGCACAATGTAAATAGAAGTGAAACTGCACAACTTAGTGTTTTAATTGGAAGATGAGGAGAAATATTGAGCAAATAATCCTTCGCGATAACAAGAAAAGAAACAGTGTAAAAATGAATGAAGGTAATTGTAGAAACATTAGGAAAAGATTGTTTTAATTCCAAATTAAGAATCACTGTAATATATTTCTTTTAACATTTGCAGAGATTGGCATTTAAAAACCCAAAAACAGAGTAATGATATGCATCATAAAGTTGATGCTCGAAACCCTTGGAAAAATGTTACCATGTAGGCAAAAGCATAATGCATTCATATAATAAGGGCATTTGTGGAAACGACATACAAAGACATATATTACAGTTTGATAAACTCCATGTAAAATGAAAATATTGCATATGGAAACGACATACATAGTCATATATTACAGTTCGATAAACTCCATGAAAAACAAAAAGATTGCATATCAAGAAATGGAGTGCCTCCAACATAGTGTATATAGAGCAATGAGTAAACTTAAAATAAGAACCCAGTACTTCAAATGCTACGCATTTGGGAATTTAAAAACAAAATAAACACATAGACCAAAATCTCAATTACTCCACATTGACATTTTCGAACTTGGAATTTACCCAGCTCTTCGAGAGCTCCATTACTCAGAACTCGGGCAGGCGGAATCAAGTACACCCAAATTACATTACAGTTCCTTTAAACAACAAAAAAATGATGGGGTGGCCGTAGCTACAGGCCTCACATGTCAGATAGTGGTACACCTGAAAGTGCCACAGAGAAGGGACTCTGGTCTTCTACTGAATTTCCGGAAAATGAACGAATAAACCCTGAAACATTTGCAAAGGAGACTGAATGCATGAACCCCCAATATAAACAAGGTTTCCATCAAAACACTGCAAGAGAACATGTTCTGTATAATCTTCTCAAACAGAGGTATAATTTCCCGTCCACATAATACGATAGGTTTAAACTAAAACCCTAGTCCGAAATTTAATAAGCCTTTGAATATGGAAACCCTCGACATCATACCCCGACTGTCCGAGAACAACAAGCAACGAATCAACCAGCGAATTCCCTACTCTGTTATCATTATACAAGAGTAGCTCGACAGGACTTACCTGTAAACCATTGGACGACTGAAGCAGGGGAACGAAAGTAAGGTCCGCGAAACCCTCCATGGAGTATTCTGAGCATCTCTTGCCCACTTCTGCTACACCTGCAACCAGAGAGTGGCAATACATTAATAAAGGCCAATAGACATTGAATTGTATGCAGATCCGAAAGGTTATATACCTTATACTCACCTGCATCTTGCTGTATCGGGAAAGCGAAGCCATCCACACCCGTCATGGTACCCTCGACGCTCAATAAACCCTCATGCGATGAAACCCTGTTCACAGAGCCAAACTTATCATAAGTGAAACCTTGGCAGCAGAGATGAGCACTGGAGAACAAAGGAGTGTAATGAAACTCATCACCAACAAACAAAGCATTGAACATTTCCAGGACAAAGCACAACCCTCGGATCAAAGTCCGAGCCTCCTCACCGTTGATGAAGCGAGGGGAATGAGGTAAGCAGTATAGTTGGTGGGCAGCTGAGTGAGAGGACGGAGCCTGCTCCTACCACGTCTTCGTGACAAAGCATATCATTAATACCAAATCAATTGCAATCCAAACCATGAGCAACTAAGCAGAAAACACTATGTATACATAAAGAAAATCGCATGTGTATTTAAATCCATGTCAGAGCTCAATTGAACTATGGAATCTTGTATATGGATGTAGAAATAGTCTTTTACCTAAGTACGAATCATTATATACCAATTATAGATATAAACAAATTATAATCATACCATATCGAAATTACAATGGTGGAATTTTTTATTTTATTTTTGATATGTTTGTTTATGGATGTGTGACAAGAAAATCTGCCCTTTATAAACCACTGATAAAAAAATATATTAAAAATAAATAATTAATTCTAACTAGTATAAACATATTAATTCTAGCGTGTAGAATTTTCCAATGAGTCAACTTCATTAACTAATAATCAATAATAATTGTTTTCAACAATAATTTAACAACTAATTTATTCGGAAAGTTTTACCTAAAAAAATAGCAGTAGTCTATAACGCGACTTTTTGAAAGCTTTTCTGCCGGATTTTTCCGGTCAAAATCCGGCAGCAATTCCTTGGAATCCCAAGTTTGATAGCTAGTTTCTGCACAATCAATGGCTCCCAGGGGTTTTCCAGGGCGCTGAATCCAAATATTCAGTTAAAAAACCATTTTAACTGCTAAAAATCAAGATTTAACCTCATTTCTTCTGATTCCGTCACCAGAATCTCCAAAAAATCGCATTATAGACAACTCCAAAAAAATAACCCTCCCTTCCTATGCTATGAGATGATTTTTTTTTTTTTTAAGGGGGAAACAATATAATTCCTTGGAACCAATATCAGAGGACCATTATGCTCTCATTCTGCGGGACGCATTTGCAATTTATTTTTGGAAAAACGAGGAAAGCCTGCGAAAATGTTGAAGTTTTTGTCAAAGGTGAAGATCGAATTCAATGCCTTCGATCCAAGGTCGGCATCAGCACTTGAATTCCTGGCCCAATGCAACTCAATTAAGGCCAAGGAGTCTAATCCCAACTGCCAGATTACTGTGAAGAGACGAACGGATGACCATCATCCTCAGATAACTGTGACATTCACCAATGGCGTCGAAGAGGTGATCGACGGTTCCAAAACTGCTGCCCAGACCATTCGCAAGACGATTCTGGAGAAGGGTCAGGCGCTGGAGACCCAACAGATGTTCAAGGAGGCCGGCCAGTCTTGGCCGGTTGTTATTCCCGAAGAAGAACTGCATCAGACTGCTAAACCCACTAAGGTAAGGGTTTAAAGTTAAATCCTAGACGCTTTTGTTTTTATTATTTATTATTTTTCTGGTTGAGTTGCAACTCTAAGGAATTGAAGTTTCCTTAAATTTTTGGTTTGTTTTGTAACTCCAAGGAATTGAACTTCCAAACAGCGCTGTTAAACCTAATTCATGGAATAATTGAACAAGTGTTTATTTTGAAAGCAAGGTTAATATACTTCTGCCTGTTTTTCAAAATGGCATGGTATATTCCAATAAAATTGCGTTCTTATACTATGTAGAGCTTTCCCTGTTCTATTTGCACGCTTTCTAACAGACTTACAAAGAGAGTTCATTACAAAATAAATATGATAATAGAGAACGACACTGTTTGCTGTTCAAATTGCGGCTACTTGCTTTGAAACTTGACGAATGGTAATGTGAGTCCTTGCCTCCACATACCACACTTGTTGGTTCGAAACGCGTCGACAAATGAAATATCATTTGATTTACGCCGAAAAATCTATCGTTAACATTATTTTTGTTAAATTTTTAAATAAGAGATACACTTCTTCACCTGGGCTTGTATTCTCCAAAGGAGAAAATACTGAAAGAATCTCAAGACAAATTAAGAAACAAGGGACCGATAAATGAAAAGGTTGTCTGAAGCATGAGCTAAATTCCAGCTGACTTTTGTGTGAAGCATGAACTGAATTCCAACAATTACGGTATGAATCTTGAGTTTTTTAAGTGATTGGACATCGTTTTGCAAATTCAATGTCATTTATTTTCTGGATTTTAAGATGTTTATGGCTGACTTGAACTGCCTGATTGGCCATGCAGTCTGCCTATGTATTGTAGCTTTTGACGATGCGATTAGCCTCTCAACTGTCATATGACTTGAAGATAGCTTTTCTTAAAAGATGACAGAAGCCTCAATTCTACAATTGAATCCCTGCACGGAAAAGCCATTGCAACCAAAGTTCATCATTTTGAACGGGCACGCTTGCAGGTTTCAAGGTTGAAGTCAAATCTAGCTTTTCTTAAAAGATGTAGAGACTCCTGCCGTTGGAGGCTTTGCTAAGACTATTTAACATGCAAAGCTGGATCTGTTTCTTCAACTTGTCCCGACGATGAACCACATTGGTTGGTTCGAAACGCGTTGACAAATGATATTTCATGTGATTTTCGCCGAAAAATCTCTCGTAAACTTGATATGGATCACAGAAGCCTCAATTCTACAATTGAATCCCTGCACGGAAAAGCCATTGCAACCAAAGTTCATCATTTTGAACGGGCACGCTTGCAAGTTCAAGGTTGAAGTCAGATCTAGCTTTTCTTAAAAGATGCAGAGACTCCTGCCGTTGGAGGCTTTGCTCAGATTATTTAACATGCAAAGCTGGATCTGTTTCTTCAACTTGTTTTGACGATGAACCACATTGGTTGGTTCGAAACGCGTCGACGAATGATATTTCATGTGATTTTCGCCGAAAAATCTCTCGTAAACTTGATATGGATCACAGAAGCCTCAATTCTACAGTTGAATCCCTGCACGGAAAAGCCATTGCAACCAAAGTTCATCATTTTGAACGGGTACGCTTGCAGGTTTCAAGGTTGAAGTCAGATCTAGCTTTTCTTAAAAGATGCAGAGACTTCTGCCGTTGGAGGCTCTGCTCAGACTATTTTACATGCAAAGCTGGATCTGTTTCTTCAACTTGTCCTGACGATGAACCACACTAGTTGGTTCGAAACGTGTCGACAAATGATATTTCATGTGATTTTCGCCGAAAAATCTCTCGTAAACTTGATATGGATCACAGAAGCCTCAATTCTACAATTGAATCCCTGCACGGCAAAGCCATTGCAACCAAAGTTCATCATTTTGAACGGGCACGCTTGCAGGTTTCAAGGTTGAAGTTAGATCTAGCTTTTCTTAAAGATGCAGAGACTCCTGCCGTTGGAGGCTCTGCTCAGACTATTTAACAGACAAAGCTGGATCTGTTTCTTCAACTTGTCCTGACGATGAACCACATTGGTTGGTTCGAAACGCGTCGACAAATGATATTTCATGTGATTTTCGCCGAAAACTCTCTCGTAAACTTGATATGGATCACAGAAGCCTCAATTCTACAATTGAATCCCTGCACGGAAAAGCCATTGTAACCAAAGTTCATCATTTTGAACGGGCACACTTGCAGGTTTCAAGGTTGAAGTCAGATCTAGCTTTTCTTAAAAGATGCAGAGACTCCTGCCGTTGGCGGCTCTGCTAAGACTATTTAACAGGCAAAGCTGGATCTGTTTCTTCAACTTGTCCTGACGATGAACCACACTGGTTGGTTCGAAACGCATCGACAAATGATATTTCATGTGATTTTCGCCGAAAAATCTCTCGTAAACTTGATATGGATCACAGAAGCCTCAATTCTACAGCTTTTTCTCTATTCACATTTCTTTCAATTTGGATAGTGGAAGTTCGAGAGAGATCAGGGAGATAGGAGATTATAATTTGGAATTCCCAACACTGCAATGCTGGCCCGAAGTGTTATTTTTTAACGATTGCACTCTTTTTAGTAGAGCCAATGTTTGCCATTCTATTTGTTATTTCGCCAATACCTAAAGGAAGTTGATGTGTCACTCAACACAAATGGCACTGCTATGAATTCACAATGGCCATAGCATGTCTTGAAAGTTGTATATATAGCTTGACCTTAAGTCAATCGTTGATAAGATTAGATAATTCTATAAATGTCCAACAAATGACCAAGAACTAGGTCAACGGGATTAGAGAGTCTAATAAGTGGTCAATAGATTAGGGGAGTGTTTACAACACATCCTAGTTTCTATAAAGCTAACCAAAAAAAAGATACAATTGACCATAAGGCAAGAGTAACAAGATCTAGGTGCAGCTGAGGAAAAAAAGCCAAAGAACTTTGAAGCCCTAGCTCAACATCAAGACTGTAACTATAAATAAATGTAGAAGTAGAGGAGGAAGACTGAGAAGAGGTACCCTTGTCTCCATCTATTACTCTGAAGGCATTGATGCAAAGTTTGATGATGTCCTCTGGTGAGTACCCAGGGGTGAGGTGGTCTGACTGGGGATGAGCTATGGAGCAATTGAGGTCTTTAATAAACCCCAGGCTCTAGGGAGTAGGGACCCTCCAAAGTTTTTGTAGTCATGATCGTACTTCACCTCCTTTGTGAGTTCAGCCTTTGATGCAGTTGGTGCCCTCGGAGTATTTCAATTTCTTTAATTGATTTACTTGACTAACTCTTAATCTTTTGAATTGCTTTTAAATGTGTGTGACTCGATGGTTGTTGATCTCTGGTTTGAATTTAGTTTTGGTTTTATAATTGTTGAGTACCTTTTGCTTAATTTATGTTGCAAAGGCCCGCAGGATTTTGGATTGATGGTGAATGTGTGTACTGTTAAGGAACTCCTTGCGTTCAAATCTCCCATGGGTTAGATAACAAAAAAAAAATGTCACAAAGATGTAATGATTTCAAAATATTTTTTCTTGTGAAGACCTTATTGAAATGCCCTTGCTTATATTGTGATAGTTGGATTGTGGTGTTTTCCTTGCTTATCTATGGAGGGTCCATCTATTGTTTCTATTGGTTACATGGTAATTGTGGGCATGGAGTAGCAAGAATGTCATGGCATGGAGTAGCAAGAATGTCATGATCAAGAATGTAATGCGTAGTAATCAAAGCATACATAGTGTTTACGACTTTACACCAAATCATGCACTACCAATGGAGACTTGGTGCAACTCTAGACACAATGTCCGTTGTCACTCTAAAGTCTAACGTTCATGTCTCTTGCTTTAGATTGGTTCATGCCAACACCAGGGGGATATCCGTATCTTTTCCTATGACCCATGGATTGGATCAACGGGTAGATGAAGGACACAATGATAAAACTAGCAATTTTACAGAGGAATCTGGAAGACTGGTGCCTGCCATAGCCAATGGAGTCAAAGAGAAACAAGGGCCCATGTCTATGCAGCAATGGAGAATTCCAGTGAGGCATCCCCGATGGATGAATCTCACCAGGTAATTTGACTCTAACCCAATGATCAATGCTGAAAAGACAGCCCTATCCTGGTCGTTTAAACTTCAGATGCAATCAAGGGGAAATTTCATTGCCCTACCAATCCTTGGGGTTTGGAATAACTGCTTTGGTTTGCAGCAGATTTATTAAATCAGGGAAGAAATATCCACAAAATCTCATAAAACTGACTAAATTACAAAGAATAAGAAGAATGCATGCATTGTTACAGAATTCAGTGTTGAAAATAATAGCGAGTGAAGGTCTTCTTGACTTGTGCCTTGGTAAAGAAAGACTTCAATGTGTTCTTCTTTTGTCAAGTACGAGTTCATGGCAAAGGATGAGTTAGTTTGTTCATGCGACTGTTGGAGGCTCAGTTATGTGGCTCTCCAAGTGCGAGTTTATATTCGGAAAAAGACGAGTGAGAGCCTTAGTGTCTAATTGAGGCAAGGACGAGTTAGAAGAGTCAGTTTGACCCAGTTAACAAATCAATCTCAAGTCCAAGTTCTAAAAATAATTTTGCCAGTTGTAGCATGATCGAATATCATAAAAGGAGGACGAAGGCACAAAACTCAAAAGTTGTTTTGTGCACAAGGTTGTGAGACAAGACAATAGCTCACAGGATTGTGAGAGAGTGCACAAGAATTGTGTGTGAGCTTCCTGCTTGTGGTTTGCGTATTATTGAGTACCAAGTGTGCATAGATTGAGGGATTTGTGCTGCAAAATAGGAGGCCCTGTGCACATGAATTTAAGAGCCAAGAGAGAGGCTAGTGCACAAGGATTTTGGGCCTGTTTGTGCGCAAAGGATAGGAACTGTGATCAAGTAAAGTTCTGGTCAAGTCTAGGCTAGGCTAGGAGGAGAACAACTCTGTTCTCAATAGACAGTTTGCCTTGTATTTGATCTGTATACTCTATCAATAAAATACCACAGCAAGGAGAGGGTTTTCCCAGTTGGGTTCCCTAGAAAATTATTGTGACTCTTGTGTAATTGTGTCTTTATCTCTGTGTTTAATTCCGCTGCTTCTATTGTTGAGAAATTCTGTGTCTTGGTGAAAAGAAAAGTAGTTTCAGATTGTTCATTCAAGCAGCAAGCAGAATTTTAAGGAAATTTAACATTCAGTTCTAATGAAAAGAGAGAGTTTGTGGACCAAGCGCTTAAGCTTTCATTATTTGTCAGGACCTTTCGCAATTACAAGCAAACCTGAGGTTCAATCTCAGGTGATACAGCCCCGATACAATGAAGTTTTCTCATTTTATACAACTCTGCCTCCTTGAAAACTGTGCCCTAGGTCTGAGAATGCATGTGCATGCTGTCCAAAATAGAATATAATTGAGGATTAATAGATTTAGTGTGTGCTAAGTCTGAGAATGCATGTTATCCATCAAACTGATGTGTCACTGACCCTTGGGCGGTGCTTTCATAATCTGGTAAATATGCACATGCAACTGCTTGCATGTGCATGCTTTCCAAAATAGAATATAAACGAGGTGTAATAGATTCAGTGTGCCCTGCATCTGAGAATGCATGCTATCCATCAAACTGATATATCACTGTCCATTGGGTTGTGCTTTCATAATCTGGTAAATATGCACGTGCAACTGCTTAGTATTTTCTGTTCACTGATTTATCGCATGCACCAATCTGTTGATGGGTGGAGAGTTCTCATTGGCAATCGGAAATAGAAAAAGGGGATAATTCTGGAAGGGTTCACTTATCATCCAGGTAATGACAGTAATATGCTTTATCCCACTTCATGCAGATTAGGACTGAACTGACCATATCTGAAGGTTTCATGCATAGACAAGTGGTTTTAGTGATTGCCGGATAAGTAAAAATTGGAATTTGGAACCCTTTTTAGACAGTGTACCCCTCTTGATGGGACACTTAACTATCAGAATAAACAAGCTTCTCAAACCACCACATGCTTATCTGCTCTTCAGATATGCGGTGCAAGTTCTCTTTTAATCCTGATCTCATACTTTTTGGGTGCTTGCATGAATGAGCATGAGTCATGAGTTCACATGATACCTGTTCTAACCTCCAAACCAGGAGTAATCTGCTAGAAACTAAAATTTGACCTCCTGAATCATACTCCTCTCTACGAGATAAAAGATAAGGCTATATTAAGTACCACATCTTTCTTGTCTAAAATTATCTCAAAGCTCGATGGATTGATCTGTAACATGC
The DNA here is from genome assembly GCA_000404065.3 of Pinus taeda. Classification (NCBI taxonomy): domain Eukaryota; kingdom Viridiplantae; phylum Streptophyta; class Pinopsida; order Pinales; family Pinaceae; genus Pinus; species Pinus taeda. Next base: position 1,126 of record APFE031502059.1, on the reverse strand, counting down.
CTTCTATATGATGTTATAAATTTCTACCCAAGTTCCAAATCATTTGCGTCTCATTTCACACCTTGTCAAAGGGAATGCGTTGCAGAAGCACTACTTCTCTGGCTTGTACATGTGCTGCTGCTGGTATAATTAATAGTGCTCACTTAACCCACCAACCCAGTTTGGTTCAAGCACAATAATGTATAGATCAGGCCAGGTACAATAGTGTATAGGCTGGCTTAGGCACAAATTATTCTTTTAGTTGCATAGATGAGGCTTATTGATATATAGGCTGCTTGCTGACTTTTAGTAAGACTAGCTGTTTATTCACTTAAATAATTTTTTTTTTTTTTTGATCATCAGATCCAACAGAAATTGAATTTATCCTCATTCAGAACCTCTGCTACTCCCAGAACTGTTATCCTATTAGAAACTGCACTCTGTCACTTCCTGTAGTAACCTAATTCCTAATTACAGCAACCAGAGAGATAACCAGGAAATTTAAAGACAGTAATGCATAAAATTGAAACCTGCACCTACCTGAACTGCTCGTTGACTTCCGATTCCGCTGCTGAACTGGTACTCCGTTGATTTAATTCCGAGATGGCCAATACCACCCGACCTGACAGAGCAACCTGGTTGCCCGATCCAGAGAAGCTCTCCACAGAGGCTCTCTGTCCCTCCGTGCCCAGAACTCAGATCACTCAAGGCTCTTCTGTAAAATCTCTTCTCCGGTTTCCTGCTAATGAGTTTTTCGTTCCTCCGTCCCTCTGCTCCCGGGTCAGCCTTCTGCTATATATTCCCCCTCGCCTGGCGGTGGCCGCCCTCCCACTTGCAGCCACCGCCTCTTAGCATTGAAGCCTCTGCGATATTTGTTGTCATTAATTTCTAGTAGGTGGTAGTCTTTAAGAGTTCTAGATATTATATGTGATCGATACCCAGTCTTTATGCAGATTATTATAGTTTATAAATATTTTAAATGATCACGTTAAAATATATGTTATGGTATTTAATGTTATATAAAATATGTTATAATATTTAATGTTATATATATACCTTTTAACATTTCAAAATATGTTATAATATTTAATGTTATATAAATACCTTTTAACATTTCAAAATATGTTATAATATTTAATGATATATA